>JAQGBS010002653.1:0-12768 GCA_034698545.1 Acrobeloides obliquus | reverse complement strand
GTGTTATTTTGAAGCTCGGAATCTGAGCTTCAAAATGACACCAAAACCAAGTCAAACGGATTTATCTATAAAAAGTTATGATAAAAACTCTTCTAAAAATAGTCGCCCGAGTGCTGCTGCAAAGTTGACTCCCCTTTTAAAAAGGTTTCCCTTACGAGGAAAGTTCATGTGAATAATTTTGGCCTTTTCGTTTTTTCCGAACCTGCAAAAAAGTTTTTGGCTACGGATTCATCAAGGTTTATACCATTATTTTTTCATTTTTAAGCCATATCTCGGTCATTTAAAATCAGTTTTTGCTAATCTTTGTTTTGGTGAATTCCTGAGATTAAGGCGAACAACTTTGTAGTTTATCACAAAAATTTTGTTTTGAAGAAAATCTTTATAACAATTTTTTCTATTGATTGTGCTTTTGAACTAAGAGATACTTTCTTGAAAAGTCGTATTTTAGGCGGCAAGGGTTAAACGGTTCGAGTGGGCTCCAAGTTGAATTTATTTAGTGAGATTAGTGCATGGGAAAGTTTCAAAGTCATTTCGAGACAATCCAAGGAGACTAACAAATTCAAAAAATCTTGTCCAAAGCTCAAAAACCCAATTTTTACTAATAAATTGAAAAATTTTTTTCGAAACCACACTAGAAATGTTCTCCATATTGAAATACGTCAGTCAGTGCGAAAATTTGGACGAAAAAAATTATCTAGAGCGTTTTAGACAGATTAGAAAAACCAAGAAATCAACGTAAAATCGGGTTTTTGAACTTCGGATAAGGTTTTGAATTGTTTAGCCTCCTCGGATTGAATCGAAATGACTTTGAAAAATTTTCTTATGCGTTTTTCTCACTAAATAAGTTCAACTTGGAGCCCACACGAACCGTTTAACCCTTGTCGCCTGATACAACAACTTTCCAATAAAATATCTCTTAATTCAAGAGCGCAATCAATAGAAAAAATTTTCATAAGAATTTTCTTCAAAGAAATTTTTTCAGAAAAAGTGATAAACTACAAGGTTATCCGTCTTGATCTCAGGAATTCACCAAAACAAAGATTAGCAAAAACAAATTTAAAATGACCAAGATATGTCCTAAAAATGAAAAAATACTGGTATAAATCTTGTGAGGCCATTAGCCAAAAACATTTTTACAGGTTCAGAAAAAAGGAAAAGACCAAAACTAATAACTAATATAGGACTTTATTTTGGCATCAGACTTTTGGCTCTAGCCCTGAGTCCGACATTGAACTTTCCTTGTTAGGTATTTAAAAAATAATAATCCTTAGCCCTCCAAAAGAATAGGAATGTATGTTCTAAACTGTCCCATTTATCACATAATCCGACCAAGGCACTTTAGCCTTTTTGGTACTTATCAGCAAAATGACGTGGCTTGTAGCACAGTTATTGACTTTTTAATACATTAACCCTTATTTGCCGGTAAATCATACGAGTGTGCTATAAACTTAAAAAACGCCTCATAGGGTAAAAGATAGTCGAAAAACACGATTTTTTAGGCTTCGAAATGCGTAGACTGTCTCTAGAGGTCTATCTGGGATATGAGTACCCCGTATAGAGGTTAAAATATTATTTTCTAAAATAATCCATAAATATTGAAAATAACCTTCTAGGGTAATTTTTAGGCGAAAAATACGATTTTCAAAGTTTCGAGACCCCTAGTCCACTCTTAGGGTTCTATCCGGAGTATAGATACTCCTATATATGGGTCCAAAACCATTTTTTCGTATAGATTCATAAATAAATGTTTGAGATAATCTTCTAGGGTAATTTTTAGTCGAAAAATACAATTTTTGAGATTTCAAGATACGTAGACCGCTCTTAGGGGTCTATCCGTGGTATGGGTCCCCTATAATAATAACAAAATGATTTTCTTCAGATAGTGGTCTACACGTTTCGAAACCTCAAAAATCGTGATTCTCGGCTAAGACTTACCCTTACAAGCAATTTTTAACGTAACTTTATGAATTGATAAAAAAAATGATTTTTGACCCCTACAACCCTTAGACGCTGGATAGACCCATAGATGGGGTATAAAGATTCAATAATGGCAAAAATAAAGCCAAATACTGGGTAAAACCTAGTATGTTTCAACGATATAGAGACAATTAATAACGTAGATGACAAAAAGACACACTAGGCAAATAAGGGTTAAACACAAGTGTCAAACTAGTCTCACTACTCCAGGCAAACAAATTAAAGAAATCCGGAAAAAATTTTTTTGAAGCTACACTCTTTTTTAAAATCAAAAATCCATGTCGACAGTTAAAAATCGATTATCAAAAATGTTAATTGTCTGAACTAGCTGATAGATTTTTTAATTCAATTGGGATTTATAATGTAAAAAAAGTTTAAACATTTTCCGATCTTTTTGGACTATGTTGTGAAAACTCAATTTTCGACCTCTAACGTATATGAAAATACGAGTAAGAGACCAACTAGACAGCAATAAAGATGTTAGAAATGGGCAAGAACTTTTCAATGAATGGTAGCTAGATCGCATTTAAAAGGAGTTTCCGTATATCCCTGTGATCTATCTGAAGAAGAACCTCAGGCAGAATCTGCAAAAATATCTCATCTATCGTATCACAGTGATTTCGTTTTTGACTGTCGGCATGGATTTGATTTTAAAAAGGAGTGTAGCTTCAAACTAAAAAATTTTTTCCTGAATTTCTTTAATTTTTTATCTGGGATAGTGAGACTAGTTTGACACATGTGTTTTAATGTATTAAACTAGTCAATAACTGTGCTACAAGCCGCGTCATTTTGCTGATAAGTATCAACGGAATAAGTAGTATACTAAAAATTTTTTCTCCATATAAGTGGTATACTAAAAATTCTTTCCAAAGATCACGTCTAACAGGTTTATAAAACATCACCGTTTGTGCATCAATTTCTTGAAGATAATACATACGAGAAATTCATAGCTGAGAAAACCAATGACCAGTCGGCCAAGTGACCGGTCGACCAAGTGACTGGTCGGCTAAGTGACCGGGCGGCCAAGTGACCAGATGCGGTACACACGTGTACACATAAGTACTCGTGAGTTGAACACATTGACTCGAAAATTTTCTTTTGTCGTGAATAACAATTTTATAAACGATTCCTACGACGATTTCGCTCATGTGTACACAACACACGTGTACACGGAATATCACTGCTCAGCACCAAGAATTTTATTTTAGAAGAATTTCTTATGATTTTATGATTTGGATTGAGTTGCACGATTAAAATAAAGTATATCATTTTTATTCGTTTTACAAATTATAATTTTGATCGCAATCAAAAGGACAGCAAAACTAGGCAAGCTAGCCCTTCAATTCGAGAATTTTTGGCCAGCAAAATCTCAAATGGAACAAATTTATTTGGTCTGGTTGTTTTCTTATTTCGCATCATGATAATTTTGCTAAAACTTGTACCGGTGTTGTTTGTGTATATGTTTTACCAAATAAACCCTTAATTGCTACTGTAAACGAGCTAAAAATAAGAATTGAAAAATTATAATTGAAAAAAATTAAATTTAAACCTATTTATAAGGTAATATAAATATGGCTGATACCCTGCCTCGATTACTCTCAACCAATAGAAAATAAATCTGTCTATGTTATTATCATTCTTGGTAATAAACTTCCAAGTGGCATTTTGGGCACACTTAATTGCGCATGGTAAAAAGGTTTGTAGAAACATTACTACTTCAGTTTTCACCACTTTAGTAGTTTTGTAATTCTAAAATAATTAGTGGCGTAGCTAGGATTTCATTTCGGATGGAGGGCATTTTGATTTCTTGCCCAGAATTTGATAAAAGTCATAATGATCCCCCTTATCTCAAGTCATGTTGAGCGGATTTTTCAGGTATTTTTACCCCTATATAGGTAATTTTTGAGGAAAAATTTTTTTGAAAAAAATTACGTGGGTGGCCCCATGTAGTCGAGCTCCAAATATCGTATTCACGAGACGAATGCAAGAAATTTGCAAGTAAGTTACACTCAATAACAAATACTTAGTAACAAAAAATATGGTTTTTGATTATCGATCGATCCTCTAAAAAAATCATACGCATTTTTACACCCAGTTTGATTTTTCTATTTAATATCATCTTGAAGTGAGATAATTGTAGCACGGAGAGTATTGTTGAAATCAAAATAAGTGTGTCGAAAATTCTAGTTCCAACCAATTGGAATGTAGGCGAAATTTCGCACTCCAACAGGCTAATTACTCATCTAATCAAGGGAAGACTGTTGTATTTCGTAAAAGTGAAAGTTCTTTCATACAAATCATTGCATCTATAAGATTGAAATTTCAATGTTTTGAACTATTTTCTGATCTTTTTGGATATTAAACTAACGGCCATTTTGCTTTTAAAAAAAGTTTGTAGAATATGAAATTTTCGTTTTACGGGTTCCTTGTGTATTCAATTGCCATATTTGCGATCAACGCTCAACAAGCTATTAATAATTCTATCATAGGTAAAGTTAGAAGTAGGGGTGCACAATTTACAAAAAAGTTGGGTTTTTGAAGCGAAAATGGTTATTCTTCCATTTTTTCCCTGGATTAGGGTCAAGGAAGCGTTTCTACGCTTCGGGAATGAACGCAATCGATTTCCAACATAAAAATACCCCGAAAGGGGCCATTTTTAGAAAAAATTTTGGGTCCCAAATTCATGAAAAATCAAGTGCTCTTTTTCTGCGACACTTTGTGCGAGAAGTGAGAAAAAAATGCAAATTTTATATGGGGTAAATTAAAAAACCGGAATTTGGGCAATTATTTAATGTTTTTTCGACCCGAAATTTTTTCAAAAATGACCCTATTAGGGTTAATTTGTTTGCGGGGAATCGATTGCGCGCATTCCCGAAGCTTGAAAACGTTTTCTTGATCCTGAATCAGGGAATCAGAGTGTGTGTATTGAAACGAAAATCAAAAACTTTTATATTTTCTGTCTGAAAATGATTTTCTAAGGCTAATTTTATGCGGAGAATCAATTGTCGCATTCCCAAAGCTTGAAAACGCTTCCCTGATTCAGGGAAATAAGTGTTTTGTATTGAAGCAAAAATCGAAAATTTTTGTGTTTCCTGCCTCAAAGTCATCTTTCTCGTACATTCTCGAATCTTGAAAATGCTTCTCTGACCTTGATTCAGGGAAATTAGTACATGTTCGATTTTCGCTTCAATACACACACTTCGATTTCCTGGTTCAGGGAAGCGTTTTCAAGCTTCGGGAATGCGCGCAATCGATTACCCGCATAAATTTACCCCTATAAAGTCATTTTCAGGCAGAAAATATAAAAATTTTCGATTTTCGCTTCAATACACACACTCCGATTCCCTGATTCAGGGTCAGAGAAGCGCCATGTATATACTTTAATTTCCCCAATTTAGCTTCCCCACAAGTCTCATGTGGAAACAATCAAATAACCATCATAATCGAAACTGAACGCCCATTTGGTGGAAACGTTTATTCACAAGGATTTTTCAACAAAGACTTATGCCGAGTCACGGGTGATGGTGTTGGAAATAGCGTTAATATTACTATACCCATCAACGCCGATTGTGGGATGCGAAGAAGACGCATAGTAATATTTCAACAAAAAAGTTGACTATTACAGCGAAAACTTGAAATTTTAGCTCAACCCCAGAGGGATTGTCTTAGAAACCACAGTGATGGTGATGTTTCACAAGTTATTATTGACGAAGAACGATAAGTCGTTTCATGTCGAGTGTAAATATATGGAAGACAACGTTATGATTACGCAACAGTTGGACGTCAGGTCAAAAACAAAATTTTGAAAATTTGTAAAAAATGAAAATTTTAGCAGTTTGCCAACAACTGACTTGAAGCAAGATATGTCTGAAGATGCTCAAAAAGCATTGCCTAAATGTAGTTATGAGGTAAACTGGAGAGTTTTGATTTTTAAGCAAAAATTCAATTTTTGAGCAAATAATTTGATTTTTCAGCAAAAATTCGACAATTTTCTCATTTTTCATAAAAAAATGAGAATTTTTTGCTTTTACGGCATGTACTGAATCGCTAACGCTTTCGAGATAATCGTGTGAGAAGTTGGTGAAATTTGAAATCTGTGTATTACAACGAAAATTTGCACCTGGATCGCGAGTTGCCATTTTTGTAAAAGCCGTAAAATTCATGAAAAATGAAGCATTTTTTGTTTTTACTGTAAATTCTGAATCGTTGTTATTTTCGAGATAATTGCGCATGAAGTTGGATTTTTGAAATTTTGTGTATTATAACGAAAACATGTACTTGCCTAATCACATAACAAGGAAGCCATATAAAAATTTTTAGGTTCTATATGACAACGAAAATGGCCAAATAGTCCAATTTGCCACCATAGGCCAACCTATATATCATAAATGGACATGTGAAGATTCCAAAGACAATATGATCCATTGCCTGACTGTGCATAGTTGCAAAGTTGATGACGGACGAGGAAATACTCAAGAACTTTTAGACACGGATGGGTATAGTCGAAATTTTTTTGGCTACCAAAAAACTTTTTATTGAATCAGGCCGCGTGTACATTGAAACGAAAAGAAACGTGGATCCTTATATAGCTTTTTTGATGCATCTCTGCGTGGTCGTATGACGGAAAAATCAGGATTAGTTAGTACTGTAGTAGTAGTAGTTAGTAGTGTTGGTAGTAGTAGTCTGTAGTAGTGTAGTCTGTAGTTGTAGTAGAGTGTAGCCTGTAGTAGCTTGTAGTAGTAGTCGTCTGTGATAGTTTGCAGTAGTCTGTAGTAGTAGTTTGTAGTATAGTCTGTAGCAGTAAGTACTAATCCTGCTTTTTCCCGCCATACGACCACAATGGGATGCATCAAAAAGCTATATAAGGATCCACGTTTCTTTTCGTTTCAATGTACACGTTGCCTGACTCAATAAAAAGTTTTATGGTAGCCAAAAAAAAATAGTTTCGACTATAAGATTTAGAAATGTGGAATTTGAGAAAAATTTAGATGTCCAATCGATCGGGTTTTATTGGACGAGCTTGAATATAAAACGGATCTTCAGGCAGGAAAGAGGTCTTATGTCTTCAAATTTGCTGACCAAGCGACAGTTTATTTCAGTTGTCAGTTGAGGTTGGAGGTAAAAACTACTCCTCAAGGAGTATGTGAGGTAAGCGGTTTCGAAAATTTCTCTAGTGATACTCAAAATTACAAACAAGTGAATTTTTGTCATCGGATTTAGATATGCAAATTTTGAGCACAAACATAGTTCATGTTCGTGCTCAAAATCGAATTTTTTGCTCAAAAATTGAATTTTTGGCAAAAAAATTCGATTTTGAGCTAAAAATTCGATTTTTTAAATGTCACAGTGTTCCAACTAAAAGGTATAAATCAATTGTCACTACTTTTTAACTTGAATGAGAGTTGCGAAATCTCTTGCAGAATCAAAATACGATATTCAGGGTCTATAAATACGTTTTCAATCATCTGTCCATCATCACACTGTGCAGCAAAAACGAGCAATAGGGGGGGGGGGGATTTTCAAGCTTCGGTAATGCGCGCAACGATTCCACGCATAGAAAAACCCCCTATAGTGTTATTTTGAAAATTAAGCAACTTTAAAAAATCGCAAATTTGCCCATTTTCGGCACCCTGTACATTTTTTCATAGCGCTCTTCGGACCACTGTAGCAATTACGAGGCTGGCTCACAAAGAGATGCAACAAATTTGGTCCAACATGATGTCTACATCACAAACGCCATAGAAAGTGATTTCCCCAAGCCTGATACAACAGATTTTGATTTGGACATCGCGGTAATTTTTATTTTTGAACTTTTGACAAGCCAAAAAATTTTAGGAAACGACAATGTCCAACTCAATTTCAGATGTCTTAGATTTATCAAATCTTTCAAATTGGCCAAATTTGGACAGTTTTAATCTAAAAGATGAAGTTAGGAGAGCTCCATCACCACTTTTTATCAATAAAACAACCAAAAGGTATAAGTTTGCCAAAAATGAACACGGGAATATCGATTTCGATATTCCCGTGTCCGTCAAATTGCTGGTATATTTTGTTATTTTAAGCTATTCTGAGCAACATTAAAAAAATTTTGTCTAACCATGGAATATACCAAGCAAAATCAAATCGACTCAGGTGGGATTCGAACCCGACATCCTTAGACTCGAATCTTAGAGCACTACCACTGAGCCAAGTTCACGATAAAAAACGAATTTTTAATTTTGCTTATAATTTAACATGATTTTTTTCTTTTTATAAATATTTTTTCAAAAATTTTTTTGGTTTTTTATAGAAATAGAATTTATACCCGAGACAGCTCGACAACTCCCGAGGAGCCTATAAGACGAAAATCCATAGATATGGATGTTACCGCCGGTTCGGTGAATGTGATAGAAATTTCTGCATCACGTAATATTTTAAATTAAAAAAATAACATAAAAATTTTTAGAAATAACATCATCAAAATCAGAGTTCGAAACAATTCCACGAATAGTACATAATTTCATGGCAGAAAGAGAAAAAGTAGGTCTGAATTTTTGACTATTCAACTCGGTTTCATGGGAGATTCGAAAGAGCTGTGAAAAAACAGCAAAAAAAAGTTTAAAATAAATATATTCTTCTTTATAAGCAAAATTTGTTATCTATAATTAATGCACCAGTGGTGCAGTAGATACGCTGCTGCCTATAAAGCTTTTTGGCTGGGGTTCGAATCCCGCTACCGTCCAATTTTTTTACCTTTTTCCAATATCTTTTCAATTCTTTTTTTAATTGCTTTTTATGTATTTTTATGAAAATTTTATCACTAGACGGTAATAATGTAATCCTAAGCCTAAGTCAAAGCCTAAGCTTAATTCTAAACCTACGCCTAAACCTAAGCCTAAGCCTAGGCTTAAGCCTAAGCCTAAGCCTAAGCTTAAGCTTAAGCCTAGGCCTAAGCTTACGTGTTTACTTGTAAGACGCTAGCCATTTTCATGTTGTTGGTGCATGTTCGATCCCACAAGGATCGTAATTTTTATTTTGGCAAACCATAAAAAGTTGCACAAGCAAGCCTTCCTTAAAATTACAGGAAAATTTTGAATTTTTTTTCTCCCAAAACTAATGATAGATAAAAATTTATCACGTAATTTTAGGAGAGTTGTTTTTCCACTTTTTATTGTTAGCTTAACAAAAATTTGACCTTGGAGGAATCGAACTCGCGCCAACAACATGAATAGCCAGCGTCCTAACCACTAGACTAATGATGCCGAAGTCTCAAATAAAGCTTAAAATTTTCTTTATAGATCTGTATAGCTAGAAATGCGATTTATATAGCAATTTTTATCATCTCCTTCGTTTTATTGGTTTTTATCACAGCGTTTTGTTACATTCTATTGAAGCTGACAAAGCCGGAAATAGAAGTGAAAGGAAAAAGAAGGATCGAGGATAGCATTTTAGCTTTTGATATTTGAAGTCGAATAAAAATTCAAAGGATCAGTTCACTCGAAAAAAACACTATGAAAAAGTTATATATTCGGAAAGTTCATTCATGAAAAATGGAGCATTTCTTGTTTTTACGGCAACCTCTGAGTCGTTGTAGCTTTTGAAATAATTGCGTTTAAAATTGCTCATGTTTTCGTTGTAATACACAAACTTTTTTGAATTTGTTGCGAAAAAAATTGATTTTTAAAATTTTCATAAGTTGAACAATAAGTTTTAGCAATTTTTTATAGTTAAATGAGACGAACAAAATGTCACCAAAATTATCCAATTTGCAAATTGTTTTGGGTTATTGAAACAAAAACATGAATCAGGGTTTTCATTTTAATAACCCAAAACAATTTTCACATTTGATAATTTTGGTGTCATTTATTCATCTCATAAAGCTGCAAAAAATTGCTACAATGTTCATTTTATGAAAATTTAAAAAATCGATGCAAAAATTGATTTTTTTCGCAAAAAATTCAAAAAAGGTTGTGTATTACAACGAAAACATGAGCAATTTCAAACGCAACTACCCCAAAAACTACAACGATTCAGAGGCTGCCGTAAAAACAAAAAATGCTCCATTTTTCATAAACTTTTCGAATATATAACTTTTTTCATAGTGTTTTTTTCCGAGTTAACTAGTCTGTTAAACTTGTAAAATTTCAGTGTTAATTGAAAAACTTTTTGTAAAATTTCAGCGTTAACAATACGCCTTCCCTGAATCAAAGTTTTATTTGTCCATAAAATACTTATATAGCATAACCACAAAGAAAACATCTATGAGTAAAACAGTCTTGATTTACCCATTTTCCATCACCTGAGTTGAATAAAGTGCAGTTATAAAATGAGTTTGTCGTTGGATTTCCTAAAAAAAGTTAGCTGATGTAAGTGTATTGTTAAATTTACCTGTTTCCCAGTTCATATAAGTAGATTTGTCACCATTTTGCCAAGTCCACACACCTCCGTTGTCTATAAGACCAATATAAGTAACATTACAACTTGGAGCATTCTGTTTGATATACGCTAAAATGTTTAGGGATTTAGACCAAAATTTTTTGTTGTCTATGTAGCACCCAAAAAATCATGATTACTTACCAGGGTTGGGATTCCTCTTGGATTTATCCGGATAAATCAGGATTTATACAGATTTCCCCGGGGGAATTCTGGGGAAATCTTTTTATGCAATATTTTTACACATTTTTCGTAACTTTTATTTATTTATTTTTCAACTTTATAGGCGATTTTGGTACCGAAAAATCGATATCCGCAAAAATTAATTCATTTTGAAATTGTCTTGACATAATTTTGGTCGAGTTTTGTAGAAGTAGATTTTTGTAGTTTGTAGTAGATTTTTTGTAGATTGTAGTAGATTTTTTTATAGTTTGTAGTAGATTTTTTGTAGATTGTAGCAGATTTTGTAGTTTGTAGTAGATTTCTGTAGTTTATAGTAAATTTTTGTATTTTGTGGTAGATTTTGTAGCTTTTAGTAGATTTTTTGTAGTTTGTAGTAAATTTTGTAGTTTACAGTAGATTATTGTAGTTTGTAGCAGATTTCCCCAGAATTCTCCGGATAAATCTGGGGAAATCTGGATTTATCCAATCTCCCCGAATCCGGATAATTCTATTTCCCAACTCTGTTACTTACATTGAATTTCATTATTCTCAAACGCGTTATCGATACTGGCCATTTCACCCAAGTGAGACTGACATTCTCCAAGGTTATGTTCGAAATTGGATATATCCGTAAAAATGTTATAACATTTATGTGAATTTACAGTAGATTTGGTCCATCCGGCTGGACAGCCTAAAATCGTAGAGTTTTGATGAGGAGAAATATAACAAATATACCGATTAAAGACCCATTATTATAGTCAGGTAGATATGGGGGTGTTTCACCAAGAATTGATGGTAGAAGCTAAAAGTTTGTTATTCACTGTTCTCTCCCTCCTCCTTTTCTCTTCAGATCTTTTACCCTCTTTTTCGCTTTACCCCTCTTCATAATTACCTGGTTAAATGTGATTTGATCATGTTTACGATATCCAGTTCTCATTCCCGAATTTGCGCCAATTTCGAAATATTCCATCATTTTCGGGTCTGATGAAGTTGTTGGCTTCCATGAGTCATCCATTGTTGGTTTTCTAAAAATATATTTATTTTAAACGTGGTAAAAGTCGAAGGGTGGAGAACAGTGGCATTGGCGGGGATGCTAAGGGGCTTTAGACGCTAGGAGTAAATTCTGGGAGGGGATAAATCCCCAAAAAAATTTTTTCGTTCGATTTTGGCGACCTTTTTCCAATTTTAAGCAAAAATTCGTTTTTGACCAAGAGGGTAAAAAAATTTTTTCAGGCCATGACCCCTCCCCTTAGCGCCGCGTCTGGCAATCTCACCCTATCTCCCAGGAGACGAGGAGAACCTTTATAACCCTCACCCAAACTTCGCAAAATTCGTCCATGCTTCGCCAAAAAAGTTGGTTAGATCAAAATCCGTTTGATTGATCTTCCCTGCTTCCAATTCTTTTTCCCAATTTACTTCATAAAATAGGTATGGAATTTCAGCCATGTGGGGGACAGCTAAATTTGAAGATTTTGAGACCCAAACAAAACTTATACTTACGATGCCAATTTGGAACAACATTGTTATATCCACCATCAATTTGTGAGGGATAAGTGAATTCGAAGACATACATGTTAGAGTTGTTTTGTAATAAATGATCGGTAATATCACGACCAGCAAAACTAGTAAAGAAAAATGATGTGCCTATCTAAAAATGAACTTGGAATGGTTAGTGTCATTAAGATCAGGGTCATGGCCAGGGTTAGGTTTTACGGATTACTTTCAAATTCTCAAAAAGACTATATAGGGCATTTCCGGACAAGATTCTAAATCCGGATTCTGAATTCAGATTCTAGATTCGAAATCTAGATTCGGATTCTGGATTCTGAATCCGGATTCTGAATCTGGATCCGGATTCTGGATTCTAAATCCGGATTCTGAATTCGGATTCTATATTCGGATTCTGAATCTGGATTCTAAATCCTGATTCTGAATTCAGATTTTAGATTCGGATTCTGAATCCGAATCGGGATTCTGAATCTGGATTCTGAATCCGGATTTTGAATTCGGATTCAGAATCTTGTCCGGAAATGCCCTATATAATCTTTTTGAGAATCTGAAATTTGAGAATTTGAAATTGAGAATGTAAAATTGTGAATTTGAAATTGAGAATTTAAGAATGTGACAGGTAACCAGGTTCTACATACATCCACATAAAACTGCAACCAGGCCATGTTATCATCATCAGCAACCATTGGGTCAAAATAGTTATTAATC
>JAQGBS010002652.1:0-12772 GCA_034698545.1 Acrobeloides obliquus | reverse complement strand
CTTAAATTTTTATAACTTTTGAAATTCTGTGTAGTCTGTTTAAACAGACCAAAAAGTCTGTTTTCTCCAAACCCTGGTCACCCCAGGGTCAAAAATTGAAAATTTTTTTGGCTTTTTTGTTGAGTAAAATTTTTTTTGATTTTTGACTCTGGGGTGACCCCCCTCTTCCTCATCCACAATAGCTCCAAAAACTTTTTTTATAGAGACGTTGTGCACCAATCCTTTTCGGATTTCACTTTCTTGATGCCAGGATATGTTGGAAGAAAATTCAATGTGCAAGGCGATATGGAGCCAACGTATTGTGGTGAAGCTATACTTGAATTTTCTGTAGCTTTTTTGAGAAGAATATTTTCCGGAAACACGGCGTTGGATGCTACAAGGAAAGTGATGGAACGTTATGCAAATTACGTTGTCGAAGGAACGAATATGGACTTGGATGAAGATGAGTCGCCGCCAAAGTCACCTGAGATTTCTTCTAAAGTTTAAAAAATTACGGGTTTATTAGATAAATATTAGGCTAGTATTGTTTAGATATAGTCCGTTTGAGCAAAAAAGTTTGGGATCCATAGCGCAGTGCAATTGGTTACTTAGGCACCTAACGCTCAAAAAATGAGTCCCGCTTGTGTGAAATTGTTTTTGCCTTTTTCAAAGAAAGACGCATTTTTTATAACTCGCCAAGACGAATAAAATGACGTCAAAATTTGAACATTATTATGGGTTATTGAAACGAAAACATGAATCAGGGTTTTCGTTTCAATAACCCAAATCATTTATCAAATTTGATCATTTTGGTGAGTTATAAAAAATACCGTTGTTTTTTTAAAAAGCAAAAAAGTTTAAAACAATTGAACGCAAACGGGACTCGAACTTTTGAGCATTAGTGCATAAGTATACCAATTGCACTGCGCTATGGGTCTTCAATTTTTTTCTTGCACTCCAGCTGAAATGGACTATATATTCTAATTAAATTCCCTTAAGACTGTTGATCTTCATTTTTTATTCTTACTTATCCTTCCCTAGTATTGATTTTTACAGTCAATTTATGATGTGCTAAAATTTTTATAGTTATGTTTTTTTTAAACTTTGATTTTAATTCTAGTGAGCTTCACGCCATACATGTACAGTAGGGGTGGGACCGACGCCTTGGAGGATGTATGGATGGATGATTTTTGTGCTGTTTTTTGTCATCTGGGGTGGATGAATGAAATTTTTTTCAAAATTTTGTCAAAATCCCTACTCCCGTCACTCATCCAATTCTCGATGGATGAGTGGTGGGAGTGGGGACGGTCTTTCCTTTGAACATGTATGCTTCACTCTTATGCAATTTGATATCATTCAGTGCCGTAAGCAGGATTCCTCGACGAGGGGGGAGGGGGACATAAAAATTTTCTTGATTTCCCTTATGCTTTTTTTCAAAATTTTGGGCAAAACATAAGGGGAACCATTAGGAGAAATTTTTCATTTTCCTGCTAGAGGGCATGTCTTCCTGTCCTCTCCTTGCACTGATATCTTTTTATGTCCCGGTGTTAAGTGCCTATTTAGAAAGTGTAATATGCCCATTTTTAGTTGCAGCTTTTATTTATCTTTTTTATCGACCCAAAGTTAGAAGATATAGTTAAAATTTTTGTTTATTAAATTTTTTTAATAAATTTTACAAAAATTATATTATTTCTATGTAAGAATTTAGAGCCTGACCTCTAAATTTTGCCAGAATACCATGATCTATATATTAACAAAACGCTTAAAACATATGCTTCAACTTTTTTATAGGAAACTTCGGCTGAAAACCGCCACAAGAAGGTCAAAAACGATCATTTTCATCATTACTTGTGTTCAAAAATCCGATTATAGTGTGAAGATTTAAACCTGATTATTTATTGAAACGGAAAACTTCTCTAAGATCATTATACCATCGTGAGGCGCAGATGTCCAGCATTCCAACGTGCCCTTAATCTCGTTATAAAACCCTTTCTACGATGAGTCAGAAAATATCAAAACATCGCAAAAATTTGTTTCTAAGCAGATTTTGAACATGTGAGAGTAAAAATCGAATAAAAATTATCTGGAACATACTGAGGAAATCAGGGGACAGAAAGACAACCGAATAGAATCTTTCACAAAACTATATGTCGGACTTAAAAATTTGAAAAAAATTTAAACGAGGTTAAAAATGCATTACCAGGAAAAAAACAGATCTCTATGTACAGAAGAACAATAAAAAACAAGCTGGAAATGATAGAATAGAAGTTTCACACTATGTACAATCCTTGGAATACAATGAACAAGTAGTTGAGAAGGTTCACAGAAAATTGTTTGAAATTCCATTTAGAAAATAAAGAAAAGGCCGGAACAAAATACCATATACATAAAAATTGTAGCAATTAGTACCCAAAAGTACCACCTATACACATTACATATGGGCGACCAAAATGAGATAAAAAGTATGCGCAGCAGGGATACACTCAATTACCGGAATCGGCACAGCAGGGTGGGAATGCATGTGTATTATAATGCATAATGGTAAGAAGCCCATGCGTAAAGCCTAAGCTTAACCTTAAGGCCTAGACCTTAAAGGAGGGGTAAAAAGAAGGGACTATTCTCTGAAAAAATTTTTTGCTAAAACCTATATAGGGGTAAAATCATGCAAAAAATCGATTGCGCGCATTCCCAAAGCGTGAAAATGCTTCTTTGACCCTGATTCAGACGTGTGTATTGAAGCGAAAATCGAAAAATTTTGAAATTTCTCCCTCAAAAGCATATTTCTGGAGGTAATTTCATGCGTGGAATAGATTGCGCGCATTCCCGAAGCTTGAAAACGCTTCCCTGATCTTGATTCAGGGAAATTAGAACATGTTGGATTTTTGCTTCAATACATACTCTTATTTCCCTGAATCAGGCTCAGAGAAGCGTTTTCAAGCTTCGGGAATGCGTGAAATCGGTTCTTCGCATGAAATTACCCTTCAGAAATATGATTTTGAGGAAGAAATTTCAAAATTTTTCGATTTTCTCTTCAATACACACATCTATTTCCCTGAATTAGGTTCAAGGAAGCATTTTCACGCTTCGGAAATGCGCGCAATCTATTTTTGCATGATTTTACCCTTATATAGGCTATTCTAGCAAAAAATTTTTTCTGAGAATAGTCCCTTCTTTTTATCCCTCCTTTAAGCCTGAGACCTAAGGTCTAAGTCTAGATCTAAGGCCTAAGCCTAAGCATAACCCTAAGGTCTAAGACCTAAGCCTAAGGACTATGCCTAAGCCCGAGGTCTAATTTTGATTGCGACACCTAAAAACATCATTAAAAAAACATTTGAATCTCACATAGAAAATCCACCATCCCCTCCCCCACGATTAAAGTCTTAATTGCTTGTTTTTCCAATCTATAATGCTACAAATCGCAATGATCACTGTGAAGAATCTATTAATTTAATTCAAAACTGTTTAAAAAATTAATAAACACTGATAAATGACAATAGTCCAATATGCTCAATAATCCATAATTGTTCAAACATTAAACATGAATTGCGTCATAATATCTTACAAAAAACACACAGGCGGATTTAATTAAACGAATATTTCAATTAAAATGGTATAAAAATTCACTAAAAAATGATCAAACAATCGAATTCGAGTCATATTCATCAGAAATGAGGTTATTGATTTTTGTTGTAAGCTTATTTTTGGCCTATGCTTTGCCAGTTGACAAAAATTTTGTATGTTAAGTTTTGAAATTGTACAGGGTGTTTCACATGAAACCTACCTATTTTATTTTGGCATAGCTTTTTTCTGGAAAAGTATTCTGAATTTCCGACTTTTGGAAAATAACGAGCTAATTTGTCCATTTTATGCATGTTTTTTGTTTTTGAAAATTTTGACTTTGAGCAAAAAGTTTCCGCCCGGGCTGGGATTCGAACCCACCCCTTTATGAGCAAAAAGCGAGAGCCATACCACTCGGCTATGAAGGTTGATATAAACGGGAAATTTGCCGACCTTCAAAATTTCCCGTTTATATCAACCTTCATAGCCGAGTGGTATCGCTCTCGCTTTTTGCTCATAAAGGGGCGGGTTCGAACCCCAGCCCGAGCGAAAACCTTTTGCCCAAAGTCAAAATTTTCAAAAACAAAAAAACATGCATAAAATGAACAAATTAGCTCATTATTTTTCAAAAGTTAAAACTTCAGAATACTTTTCCAGAAAAAAGCTATGCCAAAATAAAATAGGTAGGTTTCATCTGAAACACCCTGTACATCTTTTAGGCTAATAAAAAGTTTCTGCGACCTAACGTAGGTTTGCGTGATGATGAGCTGGATCAGATTAAAGAAAAAATGGCTATACTAAATAACAATTTTGGTGACAAAATTAAATTTTCAAAATCGACTCTATTGGTATGATAAACTAAAAAATTTATAAAAAAATTTTAGCAAAAAATTTTACCGGTCCATCTCTATAAAAGTCAAATTACTCAAGGAATAAAAGTGTTTCCACCGCTTGAAAATCCATTGAATGACTATTTATATCAGGTATTGAATTTTTTGAGGCCAAAAAATTTTCTAACTGTAAAGGTAGGGAAGTGATGGTCTCGATTTTTGATTTTTTAGATAGACCTATCGTTTTGACCTCTATTTTCAGAATCCGTCGAGTTATGATACCCTCATTGGCGATAAATAAAAAACATTTTACAAAGAGACATTTTAGGTCTCCCATCCAGAATCTTCGAATTTTTGCGCAGAATTACAGGGTGGCGCAAAAAACCGCTTTTGCGATTTTTCGAATTTTTTCAATTTTTTTAGAATTTTGAAAAATTTTTTTCAATTTTCCAATATTTTTGATTTTTTCCAATTTTTTTATTTTTTCGATTTTTAAAAATTTTTTTTTGATTTTTCGGATTTTTCTATTTTTTTTATTTTTTTCAATTTTTTTCGAATTTTTAAAATTTTTTCGATTTTTTTATATTTTTTTCGAATTTTTAAAATTTTTTTGTTTTTTTATATTTTTTTCAAATTTTTTGATTTTTTCGATTTTGTGCCATCCTGTAGTTTAAAAAATAAAAAATTAAGGGTATCAATTCCCTAACGCTACAATAAGTACCTTGTTTTTTGGATAATTTTTAAAATACCAAAAAATTGTAAAAAAAACTATTATTTTTAGGGAGACCAAAGTTAGTCATAACATAGATATTTTCAACAATTTTTTCTAGGGTGATATGCTTTTGTCAACTGACCAAATCGATCTTCTCCTTGCCCAAAATCAACCCCGTCAAAAACGCCAAGCTATCATCAAACAATACCGCTGGAATTCTACCACAATTCCATTCTTTTTCGACCCTAGCTTCCCTACCTATATGACTGATTACGTTAGACAATCACTGGGTATTTGGGAACAGCAAACATGCTTGAAATTTGTTGAAAATCAAACGACCCCAAACGCAAAGATTCGATTTTTCTCCGATGCTTCATGTTATAGTTATGTTGGGACACAATCTTCGGGAAATGGTACACATGATGTCTCGTTGAATAGTGCATGTGATGATATGGGGCAGATTATTCACGAAATTGGACATGCTATAGGGTAGGCTTTAGTGATAAAGGGGCTATTGGAGCTATATATAGGGTTATAGGCTATTGCATTTGTAATTTATAACTTATAGCTTTTGTATCCCACAAAGTTAAAAATTTTTTCAATTTTTTCGACTTTTTAAAATTTTAAAATTTTTTTTGATTTTTTCGATTTTTTTCAATTTTTTTCAAATTTTATCAATTTTTTCCAAATTTGTTTAATTAAAAAAAAATTTTTTGATTTTGTTCGAATTATTTCAATTTTTTTCGATTTTTTAAAATTTTTTTTGATTTTTTCGATTTTGTTTGAATTTTTTCAACTTTTTTCGATTATTTTCGAATTTTTTTAGTTTTTAAAAATTTTTTTGATTTTTCGGTTTTTTCAATTTTTTCGATTTTTTTCGATTTTTAAAATTTTTTTAAATTTTCTTCCTTTTTTTTAAATTTTTTTAAACATTTTTAGAATTTTTTCGATTTTTTCAATTTTTTCCGAATTTTTTTAATTTAAAAAAATTTTTTTGATTGTTTCGATTTTGTTCGAATTATTTCGATTTTTTTCGATTTTTTCAATTTTTTAAAATTTTTTAGACTTTTCCACGAACAATCAAGATATGATCGCGATAATTTCATTCAATTAGACCTCAGCAACATACCTGAGTATTATATAGCGGCTGCTTACTCGAAAGAAACTTCTCAAATCAACGATAATTTAGGCATTGAATATGACTATGGGAGTATTATGCAATACCCGGATTGTAAGTTCACAATTTTATTGATCATACTAACTTTCTTGTTTTAAGCCTAAAACAATCAATGTTTTTTAGACGCCTATGGCATAAATACATCTCGGCCTACCATGATAGCTCTAGAAGCCTACCATCAACACACTATGGGACAACAGGTCGCTCCATCGTTTTATGATTACAAAAGTATCAATCTACTCTATGAATGCACTTGTCCAGTATCCAATCTCCAATGCCAAAATGGAGGGTATCCAAACCCAGCCAATTGTGCCATTTGTAATTGCCCCTGGGGGTTTGGTGGAACGTTGTGTGATCAACGTAAAGTTGGAGATGGAAATTGTGGATCGACTGTTACAGTAAGTATGATTAAAATGAAAATGTGAACGTAGGTAAAATCTTTGTGGTTGACATGGGGATCGAACTTATAAACGATGGAGTGGAAAACCAGAACACTACCACTACACTAAAAGGCAAGGGATATCTTTCTGTAATGATTAGCTATAGCTGTTGATAAATTTTTGTATCATTTTTCATAGATGCCAAATCAAAGTGATTCGCGCCGATTTGAATCCACTATGAAAGGGGCTATAAAAATTGAAAAAAATCGAAAAAATCAGAAAAAATAGAACAAATCGAAAAAAATAGAAGAAAATCAAATAAAATCGAAAAAAATAGAAAAAATAGAACAAATCGAAAAAAATAGAAAAAATTCGAAAAAAATAGAAAAAATCGAAAAAAATTCGAAAAATCGCAAAAGTGCGGTTTTTTTCCGTCAGCCTGTAATACTTCAATTTTCTATACATCACATAAAAATTTCTTACCTTTTTAGGCTACATCATCTTATCAAACTTTAACCGGCAGCCTTGGCCAAAATGATGGCATCACTTACGACAATTTCAAATCCTGTCATTACCATATAAAAGCACCAGCTGGCAACAAAGTTCAAATTAAAATCAATGCTATTGGTGATGTATGCTCTCCGGGATGTTATTATGGTTCTACGGAGTTTAAACTAGGCAATTTCCAACGAAGCGGATATAGGTATCGTGCGATTTTTGAAAAAAAGGGAAAATTTTTGTAGATTTTGTTGTACAGAAGATATACCTTCGGTAGAGTTGATTTCGATCGGAGATTTGATTGTTGTTAGTATTTATACACGAAATAATAGACAAATGTTTCAGCTGCAATATAAATATGGTATGTTGGAAATTTTTACCCCCTCCCCCCAATTGAATAACTAAACAATGACAAAAATTTTTAGTAGCTGGATCTTCAAATCCTACAACATCTTTTCCACTAATCTCTACAACACAACCTTCATCATGCACAGATAATGATACCAATTGTTCATATTGGGCCAATACTGGATATTGCACTGATTCAACATACCAACCATATATGGCACTAAATTGTAAAAAATCATGCAATTTATGCTCGATTATAGCTGCGACGACAAAAACTTCAACCACGACTACTACAGCTCGACCTCCAACAACACAACGCCCAACGACAACAACATCACGTCCGCCATGCAATGATAAAGATGCAAATTGTGCGTATTGGTATAGCGTAGGATACTGTACGAATCCAACTTATCAAGCATCTATGGTATATTATTGTCCCAAAATGTGCAACTTGTGTTAAAATTTTTTTATGGTTCTATAAAAATTGTTATAAAACAATTACAGGGTGACGCAAAAAACCGCACTTTTGCGATTTTTCGAATTTTTTCATGGAAGACAATTTTCGAAAAAATAAAAAAATTGAAAAAAATTCGAAAAATCCACCCTGTAGACTTAAAAAATTTCGACTATACAATGGATCACAATGTTTCGATTCATTCTTCCATAATTTCACTAATTTCCGTTACATAAGATGTTTTCCATTTAGGAATCACATAACTTTCAAGCTTCGGTCGAGACCACTCACAGCGTACATCCGTTTTATCGTTTAACACAGTTGGTTTTGTGGTAAATATGTGCCTAGCTTCATAAACACGAATTTGTCGATTTTGGAAAATTGTTTTATGCAGCTCTTTGACAGCATTTTGAGCTGAATTCTTTTTGATGAATTCGACAAATCCCCACATTGATCGTTCATTAATTTGACAGTCAATGTGAATTTTGTAACACTCATGTTGGCTTTTATTACATGCAATATGGATATTTAGTATCTAAATGATCTTTTGGGTGACACTTTTATAATCACGAACATAGATGAATAGAGGGGGAGTCGTAAATCTCTTCGCGCAGCGCGGAGGGGGGGCATAAAGGAAATTTTTGTCTTTCGCCCCCCCCCCCATTTTTTGGGGTCCTCGCGGCGCAGGGAATCATAATTACAACCCCCTATTCAAGTATGATCACGAACCTGTCCAACACGTGAAAAATAGCTCAAAATTTCATCTTGTTCAGCTGTTTTTGCCAAATTGTCGATAAATATTATCCTATCATAGGAATCGGATGCATTCGGTCCAATGTGACGGAGGAATTTCGTAAATTCTTTTTCCATTCTAACATAAGTAGTTCGAGAAAAAGTTTTTTCGTTTTGTTCATTCACTTCATTTAAACAAACGACAACTTTTCTGAATTTTTTCTTTTTACGATATTTCATAGGGCCTTTGGATGGCTCTCGTTCACCGTTTACTAGTTGCATCCGAACTTCTTCTAGACGTGATTTCTTTTCAAGATTAAGATTTTTAACTCTAAAACATCTGACAACGAATGGCGTATCTAAATTAGTTAATATAGCTTTATGCCACAATACCTAAGATAAATAAAATTGTGAAGCTATGGAAGCTTACCTGATTTATTAGCCGTTTCTTTATTAACTTCATTTGGTATATTAGTGTTGTTTAATGTTGATTTTATATACGATCTATTTATACTGTTGGAAAACTTCTCTATTATCTTATCCTCTTCTAGTGTTTCATCACTAATCAGGCTCAGGTTCTGGATATTATTCTAAAAACAATTTAACTATTATTTCACATTTAGTTACTGTAATGAACATATTGATGTGTATTTGACAAAATAGATGATTCATTCGAGGGGTTGGCCGAGTATTTAGCATAAATAATGGCCTAATTCCAGGAATATCTGAATAATGAGGTGGTAAAAATCCCAAGAGGTCTAAAATTTCAAATTTATCGCCAGGGTTGTATTTTTGTTGTTGAACAACAAAACTTACAGAATTTTGTAATTGTTATTCTTACAAGGGGAGGCAAAAGTCCTGACCCAGGCGGCAAAAAGTTCTGACATTGTCAAGAACGCTGAAAAGGTGTTTTCTCGTCCAGAATTGTCGGGAAAACACGTTTTTGAAATGTCAAGACTTTTGCCACCTGGTTAGGACTTTTTGCCGCATGGGTCAGGACTTTTGCCTCCCCCTGTAAGAATGCGCCGCAACAAGATCAATTTAAAATATATGTTGTTGTTGAACAACAAAACTCACAGAATTTTGTAATTGTTATTGTTACAAGGGGAGGCAAAAGTCCTGGCCTAGGCGGACAAAAGTCCTGACCCATCTCTTTATGTTTTGAATTGTTTTGTATATTAGCGCGAAATCTCTGTTATTATAATTACATTCCATCATCTCTTTTCTCACTCTATCTGTATCTATCGCATTTTTACGTCGCATTGTTATTGCCTTGTTTTTACATTGCATTGCATCGCATTCTTATCACGCATTGTGTTATTATCGTATCGTGTTTTTATGAAAGGGCTTTTGGCACAACAGTTGCGAGCTCTGTGCTGGCTGTTGTACTATTAATTCCTTGCGTTTAGTTTTTCATACTGTGCCACGTTAATTTACTTCTTTCCAGTCTTGTGGTCGGTGTTTTGCAAAGTAAAAGTTTGAGAAGCTTCTTTCTCTAAAGAGCTTTTCATGCGCCGTTTCTTTAAATGTTTATTATTTCTGAAATGTGTTGCTAAACTTTTACTGTGGGTTTGTATTGTTTTGTGATTGCGAAATTCAGTCAAATAAAGTTAAAGAAAGTTTCGGTTTTGGTATTTTATCGGGTTTGCACCTGCGCTTATTTCCCTATTTTAGGCCGTTTAGTTCAGTGTTACAAGAATTCAGAGACTTGGTAACGTTTATTCTACGATCCTATCACGAAGACCTGGCGGAAATCCATGTTGCGTTTGGGCGAAAATAAAAGGTTAGTGCCTTGTAGTTATGACCCCGGGAAATCCCCGAATTTTACATTGGTGACACCGGCCAGGAAAATTTTAGAATTTTGCACTAACAATAACAAAACTACAATAACGAAACAACCCTGTTTACCGCTAAGAATGTAAATCTTACCATATGAATTATAAATTTCTGGGGGTAATAAACCGGATGATGGCCACCGATTCATATTCATCAAAAAATTATATACTGTCGTGAACATATTTTTCTCTACATTTAAGCTAAAAAATTGATCCTTCCAAGATTTCAACGCTATCTAAATTGTTATCGTATTTTATTTTTTATAATCTAAAAAATATTACTTCAATAATTGCAGCTGGTTTATAGCATAAATAGCCATATACTTTTGTATGTGCGGTCAATAAATTTCGTTCCCATTGTAAATTTAATGTCGAATGCAAAAATTTTCTCCATTCAATCGAATACTTTTGTATCAACTGCTTGCCTTTAAATTGTTTTAAAAACTAAACAATTTTATGGACCAGTCGAGCTCGGATTAACCACGCTGAGAACGTGGAAAATATAGGGAATTTTTAAAAAGGCAAAAGTTTTCGGACCCGATTGGGACTCGAACTCGGACCTCCTGGCTACCGTTCACACGCACTACCATTGTTCTACCGAGACCTACAACTGAGCTTATCACCTATCGGTAATCCCTATGTCCATCTTGTATCGTTAATCGGTCGCATGGCACACTGGTGTTAATCACAGTGTGAGTAGTGGAAAATACACCGTCACGTATTCACCAATTAACAGGCATCAGTTGTAGGTCACGGTAGCACAATGGTAGTGCACTTGGACGGTAGCCAGGATGTTCGGGTTCCAGTCGGGTCCGAAAACTTTTGCCTAATTTAAATCCCCTAAATTTTATGGACATTTCCAAGGGAAATTTATTTACCCCAAATCGTCGATGCTCTTTCATATAAATTTCAATAAAAAGTCGAAAACACTCGTTAAAAACAACTTCAAGCAAATATTTTTCACGTATTTCTTCAATCGCGGAATTTATGATCTCATCATTACGATAAAGACCACAAAAGAAGTTTTTCTACAATTTTACATGGAAAGCTTGAAAAAATCAGCTTACATAATATCCGGTATAGGGACTAGTCTTTTCCCATAGACAGCATTTTTGTTGCTCGCGAACTGTAGAAAGGTTAAATGAAAGTGGCAGTTCATGAGGTAACCATTCATGACCAAGTCTCTTGTTTGTAAAGCATTTAAAATGTTTTGTAGGGACACCAAATGAGCTGCTAAAATGAACCTATAATGTTGGATTGAAAAGAAATTCGGATATTAAATTGTAATTTTTTAGCCCAATTTTTTTCGACCTAATAAACTTAAGGGATCAGAAAAGTTACAAATTTCTTACATAAGATCGCGGTTGGTTTCTAGCATATCATTTGTAGTGTAAATATAAAAAAATCTGTCAATATTTATATGTATTAATTCGATTTCATTAGATAAGAGGAGTGAAATTTTTGGGTTTCTGTCTGAAATTACATTTTTTGCTTGAAAAAGTTTTAAAAGCTTATACTTGTTTTCAACTGATCCAAAATTCTTTCATGCATCATTTGCAAAAATTCAACATCATACGAATCAAACCAAAAGTTCTTTAGTCTACCTTTAGTATCATCAGAAGTTAGGCTCTGTAGTCGTGTGCGATATGAAAACGTGTATGTAGGATGCAATGCCATGAGGAGTACGGTATTTTAGGGCTACTAAAAGTTAAAAAAATTTTTTTTAAAGAGGGGAAAAATCAGCTAGGGTAAATTTGTTCATAGGTGTTTATCTCGTTCGAAGTTTTTAGCCTATTTCCTTAAAGCTAAACGAAAAGTAACCAATTATAGAGAGCGCGATTTGAGCTACAACTTTGTCCTTGGTCACTTTTGGCCTAGCCTTACGGAAATATGCTAAAAATTACAAAAGGGATAAACTCACTTGGACAAATTTACCCTAGACGATTTTCCCTTTCCTTTAAATAACAAATAAGCGATGTTTCAACATCTTTTTTTAATAATAAATCTATTAAATCGGATGCTTATTCAATTAATCAATAAGAAATTATTATTCGATAAAATCAATATATTATAAAAAAATTTGATTATACAATTAAAGGATCAGTCTATTAATTTACAACCATATGAAAAAAATATATTCGGAAAGATTATGAAAAATAGAGCATTTTTTGTTTTTACGGCATGTTCTGAACCGTTGTAGTTTTCGAGATAATTGCGTTTGAAATTTGAATTTGTGTACAAGCTCTTCGTTGTAATACACAAACTTTTT
>JAQGBS010002651.1:0-12773 GCA_034698545.1 Acrobeloides obliquus | reverse complement strand
ATTATCCAATTTGAACATTGTTTTGGGTTATTGAAACGAAAACATGAATCAGGGTTTTCGTTTCAATAACCCAAAACCATGTTCAAATTGGATAATTTTGGTGTCATTTTGTTTGTCTTATTTAACTATAAAATTGCTACAATGTTCATTTTATGAAAATTTAAAAAATCGATGCAAAAATCGATTTTTCTGCAAAAAAAGTTTGTGTATTACAACGAAGTACACAAATTGAAATTTTCAAACGCAATTATCTCGAAAACTACAACGATTCAGGACATGCCGTAAAAACCTATTTCGCCTGCAAAATTTTTTCCCAAAAATTTACTAAAAAAAGGTCGATTTTTCACCCGCAACAAGTCTAAATTTTTGGGGGGTGTTTGTACACGTGTGGTGGATAGGCTTGTCGACAATTAAAATAACACCAGGAAAAACAAAAGAGTGCAAATTTTAGTTCTCTTCAAATTTAGCCTTTTATCTTGAACATTTGAAAATTTAGCTTATTCCGATGGATTTTTCACTAGAAATTTTGGCACCTCGGTCAGTCAATTGAGCTGCGAAATAGCCACTTTTGTGGCTTCCAATTGTATCTATGCCATTTGTTTATGCCTTGCTTATCGATATTGGCATGCCATCGGTTTAGTTAATTCTCATCCGCTAAAGAAACTTCCACTAGCAATTACATATCTTATAGCCTGTTATATCTTTTTGGTGATACCTCCGAATATTTTTCTATATTTGAGCAGAATTCCGGTGGAAGAAGTTGTCCAAAAGCTGCAAGATGAGGGGTATTATAACTTTGAGCAATTATTAGAAAATTCGCCATCGCTATTTGGCTATGGGATGAAATTTAATGCTAGTAAATGGATATTATTTGCAGGTGAATTTTGGTTAAAATAAGATAAATTTTTGACGAATTTTATAATTTTTAACTAATTTTTTTATAATTTTTGATGAATTTTTCAATTTTGACAAATTTGCAAATTTTTTTTATGAATTTTGCAATGATTGACAAATTTTTCGATTTTTGATAAATTTTTCAATTTTGACGAATTTGTAAATTTTTTTTTGAATTTTTTTACGAATTTTTCAATTTTTACGAATTTTTCAATTTTTTTTATGAATTTTTCAATTTTTTACGAACTTTGGAATTTTTGATGAATTTTTCAATTTTTGATAAATTTTGGAATTTTTACAAATTTTTCAATTTTTAACGAATTTTTTAATTTTTGACGAATTTTTTAATTTTTAACTAATTTTTGATGAATTTTTCAATTTTTACGAATTTTTTATTTTAAGACACCCTGTAGACTATCTAGATTTTTCAAAATTTCCAGATTTTCTGAATTTTTCTAGATTGTCTAATTTGTCTGCGTTTTTCTAGACCAAATTATAAAAAAGTCATTCCAAATTTTAGCTAGCCTATTCTTTTCCATTGGTGTCCTAATCGTTATGGTCATATGCTTTAATGTCGATTTGTATCGAACTTTGAAGAAAAACGAAGCTTATTATTCAAATTCTACCAACCAAATGCAGTGGATGTTTTATAAAGCGGTCAACCTACAAACAGCCTCCCTGTTCGTATTCATGCTAATACCTGTTCTTGCATATGGAGCTTATTTATGCGTCACCCAAGGGGAACTAACCTCGCTGCCAATATATTATGCAATTTCATTACAATCTTTTTCCGACTATCTAATTTTGCTCTATTATATTACTCCTTATAGAATGTTTTGCAAAAAGATGTTTTCAAGGATCTTTTGCAAGAAAGAACAATCGGAAATTTTGGTTATGCCGACAACAGTGATTTTAGCACATACTGTAGTGAAATAAAGTATTGCAACCCCTGATATTTTGTGATGCAAAATTGTTTTTATCATATCTCATATAGGTCGGCAAGGTGGGAGAGGAGACCCCCTATGAGGTGGTCCCCCTCAACTTTGGGTCCATGAATGAGTAGGTCAGGGGGAGGGAACCCACATCAGATCGGAATTGAAAAACTTGTAGTCATAAATCTGAGTTATAGGAACGATTATTTAGGCTCTAAATAACACAAATCACGTGGGGGTTTCAAAAACGAAGCATAGAATTTCGAGTTATCAGATTTCAAAAGATCCCCCCTCTTATAACATTTCTAACAAAAATGAGTGAAATCGATTTTTCACAATTTTTTTCAATTTTTTGAGCTCTAAAACAACAGAAACTTTATTCAAAATGATTTTAACGCTCAAACAAATTTTTATCACTCAACAAAACGTCTATAGCGATCCACTTAAGCGCGTTTTTGATGCTTTCCACCGGGTCCCGTTTGTGACGCAGAAGTTCCAAGGCCAGTTTCGGATGAATTAATTCTATTTCCTCTTCCGCGACAGCTCCGATTAGCCTGTGCTTCCAAACGAACGGGCCTAAAATGGTCTATGTACAAGAGAACAAAATAAAAAATGACTTAGGTGCATAACCATAACATGCACTAGACCGCTCGAGCCAAATCCGTCGATGGATTCTAGGGCTTTTCCCAACGCCGCTGTTTGGCAACATTTCATGTCGTCGCTATGTGCTTCTCGGCAACTAATTTCCTAGATTCTTTCCTCTGGCGAGTCCGTGTCAGTGGTCGAAACCAAACGGCACCACGTGCTGAAGATTCTAAGCACTTCAATCACGCGTTGGTAATCTTCGTCGTCGGATGCCGCTAAAAAAGGTTCGAACCCCCGATGAGGTAGTCCCCTTCAATTTTAGATCCATGAGTGAGTAGGTCAGGGGGGACTCCCCTCTTGCCGACCTTTTTTTGACCACCTCGTATGTTCGGAGTGGTCCCCCCCCTTAATTATGGTTGTAACTGACTGGACTGGTCCTTTAACCGTTGCGACAACTAGTGGGTGTCCTAAAATGACGATTCTTGGCGAAACATGGTCGATTATGATGAAAAATGGAAAATTGTGGACATTTTTGCGTGAGAATAAGTCAAAATATTGTAACCTATTATGGTAATGGTTACCTGGGAGCTCTAGTTCCTATTGTGTATTAGGGAAAAGGTCTAGCAACTATTTATTAGTGTTACATGATTACAAAAAAATGATATCTTGGTCTACCAATACCTTGTTAATTTACTGGATTCCCACACTATGCGATTTCCATCTATCTCCGCTTTCAGACTTTCGCCAGGCTAACTTCCGCCACTTTCATGTTACTAAACATATTTAATTTCAGACTAATTGAGTTGCCTGATTTGCAATAAATATGTATATTGACACGAACATGGCGAAAGTTATAGTTTTTTGGCAACGTGGTAAAAGTTGTCTTGGCGAACATGAAACGTGGCAAAAGTTAAGTTCGAAAAAATTATAAAAATTGAAATTCTTCTTTAGTAAATTTGGTTGGAGGAACACATAAAGTTGGGTAAAATCCTGCTCTATCCATTTTGTACGGATGTTATATTTGAATCAAATCTTTGATTCTTTTACAAATTCGAACACAGACATATAACCCCTTGAAAAATATCCAACACTCGTAATCGGATCAGTTAGTCAACGTTTGAGCATTTGTATTTCGCGACAGTCATTTTTGACCGTTGTGTTTTCGGAAATTCCTCTTAGGTAAACATCGCCGAAGAAAAACCAAGCTGTCTTTTCGAAAAGTTAGCCATCTCGGAAATAGAGTTGGGATACGACAAAAAGAAAGTTGGACAAATGATGACCGCTGACTAATCTACCACGCATCTAAAAAAAACAGTAACAGCCATTGAGAAAGGTCAGAGAAAGAAATTAAGTAACTGAAAGGCCAAAAAGATTTGTCGGCTTCATTTCATCCGTGCTGCGAACTTGGCGGAAGTAGAAAATTTTTAAATTAAACTTTTTTAAAATTTTTTGGTACTACTCAGGATTAGCGAGCCCATTTAACGTGACTTTTTTTCAAGAAATTTTTTAGCCTTTTCTTTGAAAATGATCTTGGGGTAATTTTATGCGGGAAATCGATTGTGCGCATTGACAACACATGAAAACGAGTTTTATAGGAAAATGAGCCGTATCTACTTCATTAGTATGTGCCACATTTTTAACAAGAATCACATGCTTATGAAGTAGATAAGGCTCATTTTCCGAAAAAAACAACTCGTTTTCATGTTTTGTCAATGCGCGCAATCGATTTCCTGCATCAAGTTATCCCTAGAGAGGTTATTTTCAAAAAAAGCTAAAAAATTTTTGAAAAAAAAGTTATTGGGCTTGCTAAGCCTTAGGGGTCATCCAGATATTATGTAATCATGTTGGGGGGGGGGGAGTTTGGCCCTTCTCATAAAAATTGATTACGTTAGTGATTTTTGATGGTTACGTTGGGGGGGGGGGATAAAGGCCGCCACTAATTCGTTCGGAAATTTTTGACTTCACTAATTTATCACTAATAACATCACTAATTGCGCTCGGACATATCACTAATAGGCGTTCGGAAACGTTCCGACGCGTTCGAAATGTTCAGACGCGTTCGGAAACGTTCGGACGAGCGCCTTAACGTTTCCGAACGCGTCCGAACGTTTCCGAACGTGTCCGAACGCGTCTGAACGCAATTAGTAAAGTTATTAGTGAACTAAGATCCGTTCGGGAGCCGTCCGAACGTATTAATGGCGGCCCTAAACCACCAAAAAGTTGATTACGTAACATCTGGATGACCTCTTAGTAGTACGAAATTATTTTCCATTGATCTCATTCCATATATTTAGCTAAAAAATGCGAAAATATTTTATAAATTTGTTATTTGTGCTATTCGAAATCAATTTTGCCAATGCCGGTCATTATGTTCATCCAAACAGGCGGAACGTTTATTATCCAGTTAGAACGAACTGTAATCCGGTCAGATGTGTCCCTCAAACTCGATATAAGTGGATATTTCGACCTACTAGTAGGTTTCTATTAGGATGTATACAACTCTTGGTGCATGGCAAAATATAAGGGGCTGTAAAAAAATACTTTTTAGCTACCTCCGAAATCTCGGGGTTAGCTGGTCCCGACAAACCAGGGTGAGAACCTTAGGCATTGTTGGTTTTTCGATTGTCCGTCTTTGAAACGGTCACAGCGACCAGAATTCAATTTTTAGGCTAAAATTAGATTTGTTGACAAAAATTCGACTTTTTTGCCCAAAATTCGATTTTTGACCGCTTCTAAAAATGTCAAATTCGGATTCCCCGCATGTTTTTACCCCTAGAAAGGTCATTTTCAGAAAAAATTTTGAAAATTTTTTCACATGGGTGGCTTCCCTCCCCCCCCCCTATTGTATAGTAGCTCCGAATTTTTTAGATGTATCAGGCCCACGACCTGTCATCAACATAAAAACTGGGATACTACCAACAAAACCACCGCAGCCAATACAACCTCAACCGTTATCAACACGATTTCCATTATCGTCATCGCTAAGACCATCAACGGTACCTCCATCTTCTATATCAACAACTTTCACCATCTCCGTCCCTCTTGTTACCCCAGTCACTCCTGTAACAGAAAACTTTACAACAAGACCCCAAACAGAGCTGCCAACACCACCACCATATACGAATGACGCCTTTCAAAGTTCGGCCATTTACCTCAGGCCCACGAAGAAACCATTGGACACTATGAAAGCTTCAAAGTCATGTAAATTAGCTCTCATTTTCATTTTTGGGAATTTTAGGAGTTGGGCAAAAGTTTTCGGATTCGACCGGGACTCGAACTCCAGACCAGGCTCCTGGCTATCGTCCAAATGCACTACCATTGTGCTACCGAGACCTCCAACTGACACAGGTGGAAATCACAGTGTGAGTAATAGAAAAATACACCGCCAAGTATTCACCAAAAAACGGGGATCAGTTGAAGGTCACGGTAGCACAATGGTAATGCACTTGGACAGTAGCCAGGAGCCTGGTCCGGGTTCGAGTCCCGATTGGGTCCGAAAACTTTTGCCCAATTTCAAAAATTCCATGTAAATTAGCGTTATGAAGGTGTGATTGGAAACACTTCACTTTAGGGCGCTTCAATCCATGTCCCGAAGGGAAGCCTTTAACGAATTCATATGATACCCCAGTCCCGTGTAATTATGTGGTTCAGCCGAATGGAGGATGCCCTGAAGATTATTGGTATATCCAATCTATTACAGGGTGTATCGAAAAAACCGGAATTTGGGCGATTTTTTCATGTTTTTTTCGAGCCAAAAATTTGTTTTTCAAAAATGAACCCTATTAGAGCTAATTTTATGCGAGGAAAAATCGATTGAATGCATTTCCAACGCTTGAAAACGTTTTTCTGACCCTGAATAGGGGAAGCAGGAGTGTGTGTATTGAAGCGAAAAACGAAAAATTTTGAAATTTCTTCCTCAAAATCATATTTCTGGACGTAATTCATGCGGAGAATCGATTGCGCGTACTTCCGAATCTTGAAAATGCTTCTTTGATCCTGATTCAGGAAAATAAGAGTGTGTATTGAAGCGAAAATCGAACATGTACCGCTTTCACTGAATCAGAATCAGGAAAACATTTTCAAGCATCGGGAATGCGGGCAATCGATTCCCCTGACTAAATTTACCTTCAGAAAGTTATTTTCAGGCAGAAAATCTAAAAATTTTCGATTTTCGCTTCAATACACATACTCCGTTTCCCTGATTCAGGGTCAGAGAAGAGTTGGAAATGCGCGCAATTGATTCCCCGCATAAAATTAGCCCTAATAAAGTTATTTTTGAAAAAATTTTCGCGTTGAAAAAATCGCCCAAATTCCGATTTTTTTCGAAACACCCTGTACAATTTTCCAATAAACTATCTGGGGATTTTTAGGTGTCATACTGGCTCAAATTTTGCGACTACAACGTGTTGTCCAATGATCAATTGGGGTAATCCATTTGTGTTATGTTGACTAGAAATTTTTTTCGATTTCAGACAACCGATGCAATCTTCCCCGAAGTACAGGAGAAGGCGATTCGCTCGTACCCCGCTGGTATTTCGAAGCATCCACCAAACAATGCAAGCGATTTTTATACAAGGTGTGGAGTCTAAAATTTCAAGCACCGAGTCCACTCGGAAAAAACTTTATGTAAAAATTATATATTCTCAAAATTTCATTCAATCCATCAAAATTGGGTGAAAAAAAATTGATTTTTGAGCTCAAAAATGGTCAAAATATTGATTTTGAACTCATTTTTGAGATCAAAATTGGGTGAAAAAAATTGATTTTTGAGCTCAAAATTGATCCAAAAAAATTCATGAAAAATAGAGCATTTTTTGTTTTTATGACACCCTCTGAATCGTTGTAGTTTTTGAGATAATTGCGTTTGAAACTGTTCACGTTGTTTTCGTTGTAATACACAAACTTTTTAAATTTTTTTGCGGAAAAATCAATTTTTGCATCGATGTTTTAATTTTTCATACATTGTAGCAATTTTTCTATGAGACGAATAAAATGACATCAAAATTATCTAATTTGAAAATTGTTTTGTGTTATTGAAACGAAAGCCCTGATTCATGTTTTCGTTTCAATAACCCAAAACAATATTCAAATTGGATAATATTGGTGTCATTTTATTCGTCTTTGTGAGCTATAAAAAACTGCTACAATGTTCATGATATGACAATTTAAAAAATTGATGCAAAAATCGATTTTTCCGCAAAAAAATTCAAAAAGTTTGTGTATTACAACGAAAACATGAACAATTGCTCAACAACTACAACGATTCGAAACGTGCCGTAAAAACAAAAAGTGCTCTATTTTTCATGAATTTTCCGAATATATAATTTTTACATACGTGTTTTTCCGAGTTGATTGGTCCTCCTTGAACTATGAATAAATTTTGAGGGCTTGAAAGGCAATTCCAACAATTTCATCACGAGTGGGCAATGTATGGAAGCGTGTGAGACAGAAAAGAATGTCGACTTGTCCAATCCATGTAAGAATGGCCTACCCGCTAGGGCTGCTGATAGTACTCGTCAAAAATGTGGACCCGGAAGTTCGAATATTTGCCCTAGTGGTTTCTATTGCCATATCGGCGAAGACTTCAAAACGAATGCTTGTTGCGAAACTTCTGGAAGTATGTGCTCTTTTTGCTTTTATAGTCCCTTTCAGCTGGAGTGCAAAAAAGTTGGGGGACACATGATTCAGTAGATAAGGAAGTTCGATCTGTTCTGTCCGATATGGTAAGTTAAACAACGTTGAGACTGCCAAGTTCAATTCCAGTAGGACAATATTTTTTTTTCAAAAAACTTCCCCAAAACAAAAAAATTTCATTTTTTGGAAAAAAGTATTTTGAAAATCAACATTTTTGCCCTACCTGGATCGAACCTGGCTATCTCAACGTTGCTTAACTTATCAGATCGGAGGGGATGCTTTCTTATCCACTGCACTAAGAGTGCAAAAGAAGTTGGAGATCCATATCTCCAACTTTTTTTGCACTCTAGCTGAAACGGACTATATATAGGGTAGGTAAAAAAGTGCCCGAAAGGGATCGAAAATTTTTTAACTGAAAATGGCTTATATAAGGGTAATTTTATGCGGGGAATCGAGCATTCCTGAAGCATGAAAAATTATCTTGACCCTGATTCAGGGAATGGAGTTGGTGTATTGGCACGAAAAAATTTCTGATTCCCCCTCATAAAATTACCCTGTATGGGTCATTTTTAGTAAAAAATTTTCCGGTCCAAAGAATTTTTTCGGACCCCAAAAATCATAAAAATGCACTTTTTTACCCACCCTGTATTTTAAAATATTCGTTCTAGTTTCCGACAAATGTCTTCTTGCCGTCAATGTTGGACAGGGACGTAGTCTGCTCAAACGCTTTTACTACAATTCTATTGCCAAAAGGTGTATCGAGGTAAGAAAAATTTTCAAATGTTTTCGTTTCAATAACCAAAAAAGTCCGTTATATAAATTTTTGTAGAAATTCGTAAAATTCATGAAAAATGGAGCATTTTTTGTTTTTACGGCATGTACTGTATCGCTAACGGTTTCGAGATAATCGTGTGTAAAGTTGGCGAAATTTGAAATCTATGTATTACAACGAAAACTTGCATCTGGGTCGCGACAAATAGTTTTTCCCTGAATCAATCAAATCTATATATTGAGTGACCAGTGAACTAAAAGTTTTGATTTTTCGCTTCAATACATCGACCTTGAATCAAGGTCAATGACGCATTTTTACGCATCGGAATACGCGTATTCGATCGTCGCATAGAAAAATCCCTATGGGGGGTCAAAAATATAAAAAATTTTTTCCAGACCCTGTCATTTTGGGTCGAAAATCCGAACTAGTATAAAAACTATACTTTTACTTTTTAGTTCATATACAAGGGTATTAAAGGCAATGAAAATAACTTTTTGACGTACCAAGAATGCAAAGACTCGTGCATGAGTAAGGTTTTTTTACCAGATTTACGCAAATTTCTTTCCTGCAGGATGGAACAACCCATGCCCATTACTTTTCGACTATGGTGAGAGAAAAGAGTGCTCTCCAATTTCGAATCTTTGCGACAAAGGAGAATGGTGTCATATTGGAGCATCTAGAGAAACAACTGCATGTTGTCCAGGAGGCAAGAACTTTTTTTGAAAGACAAGGGAGGAGCCTTCCCCCTGACCCACTCACTCATGGACCCAAAATTGAGGGGGAAGACCACCTCATGGACCCCGTCGAACAGTATGGTCCATAAAAATTGGGTGCCAGAAGACTACCTCAAACTAAAAAAGGTTCTTTTTTGGTGGAAGTGGTGGGGGACCATCTTATCGGGGATCCTCTCCCCACCTTACCGACCCATGCTTATGTCATAGCGAAATTTTTAGCTATTGCAAACCCGTGTAAACAGCCGCTAGAGGTAGGAATTGGTGATGCGAATTTGACTCGTTGGCACTCGGATCCACTTGACAAATCGTGCCGAAAAGAGTGCAAATCTTTTATCTACCACGGGGCCAAAGGCAATCAAAACAATTTTCTTACCAAAGAACAATGCGAGAACACTTGCAAAGGTTGATTTTGTCTTTACAAATTTTGTCTAAGGCATTTTTAGCTGAATGCATCAACCCATGCTCTAGCGGAGACATGCTGCTAGAGCCAACAGGTGCACCCAGGACATGCTCACCCGTTTCGGTTTGTCCGGCTAACTATTGGTGTCATGTTGGTACCACAGTCGAGACAACTGTTTGTTGTACAGCAGGTTTGTTATCCAAAGCTTCGATGAAAATTTTTTGATCAAGATGTCACTACTTTTTGAACACAGCGGCTAAAATTGGAGGAAATTCAAAATTTTAAAAACAAGTTATGCCATTCGATTCAGCTTGTCGAGACGAGTAGAATGAATACCATAACATGGGGGTTTTTCATCCCTCATGGTAGAGTGGCTAAAGTGACAGATTTGTTTATAAAAAAAAGAGTGAACATGTAAAATAAGGTCGCATAGCGCAGTCGGATAGAGTACTGTTTTTTAATCTAAAAGTACAGGGTTCGAGTCTCGCAAAAAGTAAGGTCGTATAGTGAAGTGGGATAGAGTACTATTCTTTAATCTAAAGGTACAGGGTTCGAGTACCGTGAAAAATAAGATCGCATAGCGCAGTTGGATAGAGTACTGTTTTTTAATCTAAAGATACAGGGTTCGAGTCCCGCGAAAAATAAGGTCGTATAGCGCAGTTGGATAGAGTACTATTCTTTAATTAAAAGTACAGGGTTCGAGTTCCGTGCAAATCTGTCACTTTAGCCACCCGGCCATGGGCTCGGGATGGAAAACTTTATGTGATGGTGGGCCAGTCCTTGCCTCAGACAGCAGCGTGGATCAAACAGCAGCTGCGCCGCAGCGCGCAGCAGCTGTTTGGTCCGTGCAGCGCGCTGCGGCACAGCTGCTGTTTGATCCATGCAGCTGCGCCGCAACAGCTGCTGTCTGAGACAAGGACTGGCCCAGTATTCGTTCTACTCGTCTCAGAGAGCTGTTCGAATGGCATGACTCGTTTTTAACATTTCGAATTTCCAGTACTACGCAAATATAACTTTTTAATACCATCTTTACAAAAATCTATTTTTTCTCAAAAATAAAAAAATTTGAATTTTAGTCAAATCCCCTTGTGAGCTTCCAAAAGTCGAAGGTTTTGGTGACGCTCGTTTGACACGTTGGTATTTTAGCAAGACTGAACACAAATGTCTAAAGTAAGTGTTTTTGTTGAAAATTTTCATGCTAATCAATCCATTTAGCTTTATTTACCGTGGCACTGGTGGCAATCAAGTATGAACTATAGTTGTTCAATTAGATAATTTCTTAACAAATTTCAGAATATGTTTTTAACGAGTGAAGAATGCCGCTCCACTTGCCCATCGTTCGAAAATCCATGTGGTAGCGGACAGCCTTTGATGACCAACAATCGTCCCAAGGTTTGTAATCCGAATGAACGATGTCCGGGCACACATTTCTGTCACATTGGATCCGAGGACACACCAAATTTTTGCTGTCCTAAAAGTAAGTCATAGGCTAGAGCGCTATTGAAAAAGATGCTTATAGACGGAGATCCTTGTGAGCATGATGTTTCGATTGGCGAAGGCACTCATGCATTAAAAAGATTCTATTTTGACAAACAAACGAAGAGATGCCGAGAGTTCTCGTATCAAGGAGCCAAGGGGAATGCCAACAACTTTTTGTCTCTAGAAGATTGTGAACTCGTTTGTCCAGGTGCGATCAGAAAAAAAAAATAAAAAAAATGAGAAAAATTTTTTCAGTCATCCCAAATCCATGCCAAAATGGCGAGCCTCAACTTGATGAAAACAGTGAGCCTGTAATTTGTGGTGGAAGTGAAGCTTGCTCAAATGGATACTTTTGTCATATTGGAGGTTGTTTTTTTTATAGTGTGGTCTAAAAAAACTTCTCCAAAAGAAATTTTTTTGAAAATCAAAATTTTTGCCCTACTGGGATCGAAATTGCGGGCCCAATGTTGCTTAAATCGTCAGATCGGACGGGCGGAATCCTTATCCACTGCACTATAGTGGGGCAACTTTTTTTCACTTCAGCTGAAACAAACTATATGGGGCTTTTCTATGCGAGAAATCGATTGTGCGCATTGCCGAACCTTGAAAACGATTCCCTGATCCTGCATTAGCCTATTTTCGCTTCAATACACACTTCTCTTCCCTGAATCAGGGTTAAGGAAACGTTTTGTACACGTGTGATCCATTCAGCTACAAAGGGGTTGTTCGGCGCGCAACTTTTTTTTGCAAACACCGTGAAAAGTAGATTTAAAACTAAAAATTGAATTTTTAGGGTCACCTGAAACTACAAATTGCTGTCCTGGAAGTAAGTTTGCACATGAATATTTTTACGATTCGCAAAAATAAAAATTTCGAGTAGGGGACTTTTTGCACCCTCAAATATGCATACCTGACATTTGCACTTTCACATATGCGCCCCAATGTTTGCGCCCCGACATTTGCGCCGCGACATTTGCGTTCTATAATTGCGCAACTACATTTGCGCGCTAATAATTGCTATGTGCAAATGTGTAATTTGCGGTGTAAAAATGTGTATGTCGGGTGCGCAAATGTCGGGGCGCAATTATTAGAGCGCATATGTCGGGGTGTGCATGGTCTTTTTTAAATTGTAGCTGAACAATGGCCGAATAAGTGTTGATAAAAATTTTCGAAATCCGTTGAACTTAACATTGTCAAAAATTACTTTGAAGTTTATAAAGTCGATTTTCTTCACCTTAACAAAATGTTAGAAATTTAATTTTTTTAATGAAAATACAGAGCTTTAGTCTCTCTAACACATGCAAAAAACCGTACATAAAAATTATTTAACAGTGGCGAGATAT
>JAQGBS010002650.1:0-12775 GCA_034698545.1 Acrobeloides obliquus | reverse complement strand
TTTTTCCACATTTTTTCCTAACTTTTAAGCTAGGTCTCGAAAAAATCTGAGGTTGTCAGACCTTGAGGGTCCCTTGTCAGCTCGATGAGAGCTTCAAAATGAGTACCATATGATGGTTTTTTAGGGATTTGACTCATGGCCAAGTGGCTAATGCGCTCGGCCTTTACTCAAAAAGTGCGGGTTCGATCCTGCGTTCAAAAGTCATTTTTTATTTTGCTATCAAAATTCATGGAAATTTTTGTATATCCATATTTTTAGAGTAACACCATTGCTTTTTATTTTGAGCGCGGGACAACAAAATAAGAAATGTCTTTCAAGCGTGTTAGCCATTCGGCCATAGGTCAATCCACCAAAACCCCATGATATGGTACTCGTTTTAAAGCTCTTGCCACTTTTTGGCTAAAGAGATGGCTAAAGTGCTAGATTTAACATTTATTGGTTCCGGTTCGAATCCCGGCCAGTTCCAAAAGTTTTTGCAGTTTTATGAAATTTTTGGGGATTCCATTTTTTTCACACAATATTTTTTCTCACGTCATGACGCCACGACACTGTTATGATATCGCGATGCCGTCATGAATCCTTCGTGACGTCTCAATGCATTCATGACCAGGGTTGAGATTTCCCCGGATTTATCCAGGGAATTCTGGAGAAATCTTTTTTTGACTGGGGTAATCTTTTTCCCCGGAATTACTTGGTTTAAAAATTTTTTTGCTCTCAAACTTGCCTCGGTGGTGCAGTGACAAAGCAGAAGCTTCGTGACTACAAGGTCACAGGTTCGAATCCCGCTTGGAGCCAATTTGGTTCCAAATTGGCCAATTTAGACCCAAATTGGCTCCAAGCGGGATTTGAACCCGCGACCTTGTGTTCAAGAAACCGCTTCTTTGTCACTGCACCACCGAGACAAGTTTGAGGGCGAAAAAATTTTTAAACCAAGTAATTCCGGGGAAAAAGATTTCCCCAGCCAAAAAAGATTTCTCCAGAATTCCCCGAATAAATCCGGGGAAATTTGGATTTATCCATTTCCCCGGGACCGAATAAATCCGGATCCGGATAATTCTATTTCCCAACCCTGTTTATGACGATACGATATCATCATGATGTCGCGACGTCTCGATGCCGTCATGAAGCCGCAACGCTGTCGTGGCATCGCGATGTCGTCGTGAGGCGTAGCGACATTATAACGGCGTCGTGACGGCATCGCGACATGAGAAAAAATATGTGAGAGAAAAAATATTGTGTGAGAAAGAAATTTATGCAAATTTTTTGCATATGCCTAATTTGGCTTCTAGATTAATTTTCAGCTTAAAAACACATTTTTTCTAAAAAATTACCTTTTTTTGCTTAATTGCGAGAATTTCAACAAAAAAATTGGTCTGGTGGTAAAAAACTTCCTCCCTCTTCCCAATTCAAGCTGGCTCAAATCTGGACCCTCTCTTTTCACCTATGAGTGCATAGATATATATAAAATTTTTTAGGTTTTATCGGCAACTCTGACACACTAAACATCACTCTAGCCATCATAGTAATTTTAATAATCATCGTATTTTTAATCGCTATATCTTTATCACTAATCTCGCTATTTGTTATTCGACGCTATAAGCATTTACGCTCCAAACAAACTTATAAAATGCAGCTAATGCTTTATAAATCCGTGCTCATACAATCATTGAATTTTATGCTTTTGGACATACTTTCAGTAGCACTAATTTGTGATTTTATATTGTTTAAAGTTAGGAACACTTTCATTGTGGTTCAACTAGTATTTGCTTTGATGGAGCTACATGGGATTTTGGATCTGTGTTTTATTATGTAAGAATTATTGTACAAAGGGACACGTTATATTCAGGGTGGCCACATTACCATATTTTTGACTATACTGCCATAATTTTCATTGTCATATGGCAATGAAAAATATGGCATTTTTTTATCATACATCGCCATATTTTTGCCACAATGTGCCCAATTTTGTCATATTTTACATAAAGGCATGTGCCCACTCTGGTTATATTTCAATGGGAGTTGATCCCCCCAGGATGATCAAAATCCATACTTTTTCGGTACGGTCTTCGATAACCCGGTATGAATTTAGTACTTGACTATTTTTCAACTTGTATGAGTAGTTGCAATTTAAAAGAAATTCATTAACGCAAAGTACAGTTCCCATACCGATAGTACGGCTTTCGAACTCATATTTAATGTCTATATACCCTTACAAGTTGAAAAAATTTCAAGTCGAAATTCGTACCGGATTATCGAAGATCGTAACAAAAAAGTACGGATTTTAACAGCCCTGCTCTCCATCTTTACAAAGAGGTTTCTCTTAAACTTGATATAGTATCAAGTTGTACAAAAATAAAAAGTAGTGGGAGACTTTCAAAAAAACAATTTTTGTAATAATAATAATAATTTTTTAAGGTATTTTATTACGCCATATAGAAAATTTATAAAAGAAAAAATTCCAATATTCAAGAAACAAAGCAATGTGCAAGTTATACAATTACCACAAACGAGCAATGTGCAAAGTATACAATTATCACTACGGGATCGAACCCAACGTTTGAGTGAAGGGAGGCTTCAAATCTGACAATCGTTTTGATAATCTCTTTTTATAATCATCATCCGAAAAATACTTTTCATAAATTTCTTTTGCTGCATAATAAATAATGTCTTCTTTTTCATCTGATATGTCATAAATGCCCCATATTATAGCTATATAGCCACAGGCGTTTACAGTCAAGGTTTCCTAGTGTCAAGGTTTCCCAAAAGTGGCAAGGTTTTCCAATATGGCTTGAGCCTAGACTTAAGGCTGATGCCTTAGGCTTAGGCCTTAGGCTTAGGCTTAGGTTTAAGCTTAGGCTTAGGCCTTAGGCTTAGGCTTAAGTTTAAGCTTAGGCTTAAGCTTAAGCTTAGGCTTAGTCTTAGGCCTAGGCCTTAGGCTTAGGCCTTACAGAACCACTGGTCTCTGATGTAAACTAGCTAATTTTTCTTTGTCTCATGGCATCTTTTACTAAGCAAATATTGGGGTTGGACCAGGGGCGAAAAGGTGGTACCACTCATCAACCACCTAATGTGCTACCACGCACTGATGGGTGTTGAGTGGTACCATTTATGGATAGTAGGTGGTACCATCCAGGGTGAGTAGGGATGGTACCACTTACTTTTTGCACCCTGGATTGGACCATTACGATTAGAATGCATTTTTGATTTTCGAGCTTCCAAAATAGCTTTTGCAAAAGGGTATATGGGTATATTACATTTATTAACTTTTTTACGATCTTTTCTTTTACTGAAAACAAGCAATTTCTCTAGAAAAATCGCAAAAATTCGGTGTTATGAAACACCCCCTACAATCCGGTTTTATGGAACACCCCTGTACAACCCACATACATTTATTTAAAACTAAAAATAAACAGTACATTCGTGTATCACCGTTTTTATCTTCTTTAGAAAGTTTTATTTTTTAATCTAGGTGTTATCATGCCATCGTTTGCCTTATCAAATTTTGGTTCTGTTTTTGGAAAATGTGTCTTTGAAGCATATTTTGCCATAGTAGTTGTGATATCCTAAAAAATGAGTTGTATCCATTTTCATCCCATAAAAGGAGTACCTTAAGTCGTCGCTTCAAGAATGCCTTTTTCTCTTCCATTACTGATCTTTGTTGTTGTTCGCGGATAACCTGTTCAGTTTCCGTCAAACTGTTAGTCTAAATGTTGAATGTAAAAAAGTTTCTAATACTTTTTTTTCAAACCTTTCTAGTTACCACAAATGCCCTCTTCTTTTTATTTGTCCCAATCGGTCGCGAATATTTTAGGAGTGCCATGAGACGATCTTTGGGGCTTAATGCCAATTCCAGAAGTAAGATAACCTGTGCCCACTAAAAAATGGGTGTCAAAAATTACAAATTTTAGAATAAGGGGTCTCCAAGGTCCAAAAATTTAAACAATAAAAAGTCTCTACTTAAGTTATAGTTCATTTCAGCTGGAATTCAAAAAAAGTTGAGGACCCATAGTGCAGAGGATAAAGAAGCCGCTCATTTGATCTGGCAAGTTAAGCCATGTTGAGACCTCCGGGTTCGATCCCGGTATGCAAAGCTTTAGATTTCAAAAAAAATTTTTCAAAAAATGGAGCCAGGGCCCGAAAAGGTGCTAGCACCCGCCACCCAAAACACCTACTAATGAGTGCTAGCACCCACTTTTCCGGGCCTTAAATGGAGCAAAAAATTTTTTATTCATTTTTGAAAAAACTTTTTTTTGTAAATCAAAAGTTTTGCCCTACCGGGATCGAACCCGGTGGTTTCAACGTTGCTTAACTTGCCAAATCGGGCGGGTGGCTTCCTTATCCACTGTACTATATATGGGTCTCCAATTTTTTGCACCCCAGCTGAAACGGGCTATACTTGTCTTTTATATTCTCGCCGTGTCCCATAAATTGTTTCATAGGTCCGTGTTAGCATGGCAATTAAAAGATTGAACTGCATGATGAAGACAACCATCATGAAGACAACAAATATTATCTAAACTATTTTTGTTTTGAAACTTCAATTTCTTTACTCTACCTTGCCACAAACAGCGGTAGTCACTGCGCGACATTGACTCAAACTGCTATATATACTCATAAATTCTCCAATTGTCATAATAAACGAGAACATAAACGATTCCAGGATATTGTTCAGGGGATTTTGACTTCTGGCTGCGTCCAAGGCAAAGGCTTGTGTGTCATTAGGACATGGGTTGCCACTAAAATCTACGCCCTCCCTATTGCAACTTGTCACAAGTTCATCATAGTAGGCTCGGGCACATGACAAGAAGACAACATAAAATCCTAAATCGTTTTTTATAGATTTGCTATGAGCATGTTGTGGTTGACACTATTTCAAGGTCAAATTTAGCGACCGGTGCCTGCTCACGAGTTCGACACTACCTACACTAAGGGGCTCGGCTCCATAGGTGGACAAACAGGGGGAGAGGGGAGTCTGGTGCTGAGTTGAGTCCCTAAAATTTTCAAAAATTTGCCTTGGTCGCCCCCCTTATGTTCCCCTCCTCTTTGGCCATGTGTGCTCGGCTCCGCTTTGTGTCCAAAAGATTCTGCAGGAACTTGAGACGGACTGGGATTACAACAACGCAAAAAATTGTTATGATTACCTTGAGAAAAGCCAACAAGAAAAATAAAATAAATAAGACTAAACCGGACCATATCTCTTGCAACAATCGTGTAAATCATAGTAACAAACGGTCCGACAAATTTAATCGAGCGACAATAGAAAAGGAATTGTAATGTTGACAAAATTACGACAATGATAGAAAGTGTGTTGTCGAAAAAAAGTGTTACATCTCCAATTCCTTTTTCATTCGATAGACATACTGTTCGAAACACAGGAATCAACATAACTAGGACTAAAGAAAATGTGAACAACATTTTTTCTGGGAATGACCACTAAAAATTTAAAAACAATGATTGTTATCTAAAGACACGTTTCACGGCACACCAAAATGCTTATAAGATGCAGGCAAGGGTCAAAATTTTTTTTTAATTTCGCTAATCGACTGAGATCACCGAGCGCTTCAAAACGAGTACCATATCATGGAGTCTTGGGGATTTGATTGCCCTATGAGTGAAGGCCGAGCATGTGAGCCAATCGGCCATGTGTCAAATCCCCAAAACCCTATGATATGATACTCATTTTGAAGCGCTCGGTGAGCTGAGTTGATTGGCGAAAGTTTTTTTTAAATTTTGCTTCTTGCCTGCACCTTTTTCTTCTTTGATGCGCCGTGGTTTAGGGATCATCCAGATATTAGGTAATCAACCTTTCGGTGGTTTACCCCCCAACGTAATCATCAAAAATGCAATAAAGTAATCAATTTTTGAGAAGGGCCGACCCCTCCCCGCAAGTTAGGGGAGAGGGGGTCTACGTAATATCAGGATGACCCCTTACATCACTTGTGAAGTATCGCGTGCCATGAAAAAAGTGTCATGAAAAATATTGTCACACTTTTCCTCACAGCCACACTTTTCCGCAAGTGATATAAAAGCGCCGTAAAAAATCAGTTACCAAAACTCTGAACCATTTTTTACGTCCAATTTTATGAATTTTCCAAGCTTCAAGAAAAATTTGAACGATAGCTCCGAATAATACCACAGGTTCGCAGACTAATCTCACCTAAAGAAAAAATAGCACTCGAATTCTTATCACAACTAGGGTCATCCACATATTCAACCCCTTACTTACATATCCTTGAAACCCTTGATCCCAATAATTTAAAAGATGACATTGATATTGAGAGGCATTAAATAATAAACTTCCGTCATCATCGGTAATAATATCTTTAAATTAAGTTACAATATAGGCAATGTCGTAGGTAAGGGGAAACAATAGGGAGTTGTGTGATACTTGCGAACGGACTTTTGTAGACGGAACATTTGCGGACGGGACTTTTGCTGACGGGATATTTGCGAAAGTACTTTTGCGCATTTATTCATATAATACCCCCTCTCCCATCCGCAAAAGTCCGTCCGCAAGTATCACACTGCCCAATAGGGACATCCCTTATATTTTTGCCCAAAAATTTTTCACCAAAAATATAGGCCCCTATTCCCCCTAGAGAAATCCTGCCTACGGCACTAAATAGAGATTTAAAAAAATTATTTTATTCTACTTGGTATAGAGCAATTTTCGAATTTGTTTCGATATTCTTCTTCTTTATCATAGAAAAAGACATCGACAAACGTCCACGAGCACTCAGGATATGTAGCGTTGTATGAGAGTAATAAAGTTTCTTCATTCGTTATAGACTTAAAATAATGAAAATCTACTATAACATAAATCCAAATTTGGGGGGAGTGGTGATCCACTTTTGAGGCAATTTTCGATTGGGGCAATTTTCGTATTTTTAGAATTTCGGGGGAAGGGTCTAGTAGCTGTTCTAGAATTTCATATTGAGGCCATCTAGGTAAAAACCTCGTTTTTCTTAAAGGAACAGTCCAGTAAGTTACAATCATATGAAAAAATGATATATTTTTTTTTATGAAAATTTAAAAAATTGATGCAAAAATCGATTTTTCAAAAAAGTTTGTGTATTACAACAAAGAGCTTGTACACAAATTCAAAATTTCAAACGCAATTATCTCGAAAACTACAACGATTCAGAACATACCGTAAAAACAAAAAATGCTCCATTTTTCATGATCTTTCCGAATATATCATTTTTTCATATGATTGTATCTTACTGGTTCTTTAAGAAATTTTTCGAATCCCCCTATAGCTATGCCACTGGTCCAAATTTAGGAGGGGATAGAGCAGGGCTAAGTCTGCTGATTTTTAAAAAAATGCTGATTTTGAGATTTCAAATCTGGCAAAATCTGATTTTTGAGATGCAAAATTTTATCAAATTTATAAGAAATGGAATGGAAAATTAGCATTTTGCTCCGGTTTTTGAAGTCAGATTTAATGATTTTGAAAAAATGTTCTTGATATCCCTGGGATAGAGTGACGGAAAAATTTTCTTACATTTGTTGTCTGAGCAAATGGACGTGACGTAAACGCGAAGCATATAAACAGCCAATAGATTGTAAAAAATACAACATTTGCAATCCACCTTGAAAATATTTTAAAATTTGTGTATTTTCTTACCTCTTTCTTCCAAAAGAATCCCATTTCGCATCCAGCACATCTTCTAGTAAGCCTTCTAATAAATCTAAATGATCCTCTGACTCCTAAAAAAATGAATAACGGAAAGATTCTATGAACACGCTCACTCCATAAACAACAAGTGAGAGCGCTGAATCATCATTCAAGTTTCCCGTCTCTTCATTTATCGTATCAATTTTTGCCAAGGGATATGCCATATTTAAAGCATCTCCATAATTCCAATTCACTGTGCTTTCTAATTGAAGGATCTCTTCGAACATCTAAATTATGATATTTTTGTTCCAAATGATAGGAATGAGTGTTGAACTGCCCAAACTGTTTTCAAAAAGTTTGCATTTTAGGGGACTCCCAAGCAGTGGCGTAGGGATAAGGGTCGACTGGGGAAGGGTACTACTCTAAAATCATATGAATGATTCATATGAAATTATTGACTGGCTTTCTGCCGGCCAAAACATAAGGAGACCCTGATTTTTGGGCCAGGGGAGGGGATCTTTTCCCTGATAACTTTCCTACACCAATGCCCCCAAGGACCAATCCCAGCGGAAAAAGTACCATTTTTTGTTGATATTCAGAAAGTTTATAAAAAATGGAGCATTTTTTGTTTGTACGGTAAATTCTGAACTGTTGTCGTTTTCGGGATAATTACGTGTGAAGTTGGCGATTTTTGAAATTTTGTGTATTACAACGAAAATATGTACCTGAATTTTTCTACGATAATTTTTAACCTGGATCAATTAAAAGTTGTTTATTGAAGCGATTATCAGATAATTTTGAATAATTGCTGTAATAATCAACTTTTAATTTATGCAAGTTAAGAAACATTTAGGTGCATGTTTTCGTTGTAATACACATAATTTCAAATCGCCAATTTCATGCGCAATTATTTCGAAAACTATAACAATTCAGAATTTACAGAAAAAACAAAATATGCTCCATTTTTTATCAACTTAACAACAAAAATAGCAACTTTTTTCAGCTCGAACTGCCCTTTAATGGCCCTCCTTTTGAGATAAAATTTTACCCTTTTCTTAGCCAGTTTTGCAGCCAAAGTTAGTGGCGTTAAATTTTGTCGGTTTAGTACGTTCAATTTGGCTCCAGTTTGATAAGCAAATTTCATCATTTCCTAAATGTTAGATATAAAAAATCATAGAAACGGCTTTACCAAGCGTTCATGTATAACAGTCATGTGAAGAACCGTATTTCCATTGGTATCTTTTAAATTAGGATCAGCTTTGTGCGAGCGTAAAAGTTTATAGCATTCGAGCTGATCAAGTGTAGCAGCATATGCAAGAGGATATTCTCCAAGATACATTCGGCTAAAGAAATTATTTTTTACATATAGTATTTTTTACACAAATCGCAAAAAATTGAGAAAAAGGTATCAAACATGATTTTTTTGCGAAAAAAAGTTCATTTAATGTTAAATTTTTTAGAAAGAACTAATCCCGTTACATTTGGACGCCACTGTGGGTGTATCATCATACACCCACAGTGGCGTCCAGTGGAAGATCCAAGGGGCAGGGGGGGGGGGAACATGCCCTCAAAATTTCTTAAGAAAAATTACATTTTTGGTCAAAATTCAATAGAAATGTGAGCCTCTCCCTTCAAAAATGAAATCCCATAACCGCCACTGGTGACGTCGCCAACCTTGGTTGGGGATGCAAATTTCCACTCCCCCCCCCCACGTCAAGGAGTTTAACCCAAACAGAATAAGGTGCCCCCACAACCTCCAAAACTTTTTTTATGGGTATACCCAGAGTAATTAGTCTTCAAACTCAATTCCACATATTCATGTTCCATCGAATCAGTTCGACTAGTTTTTTGATCTTCTGGACAGAAGAAAGCCCCATAACATCTTTGATTCACTTCCGCTCCATTTTGAATTAAAAATCCAACCAAATGAGGATCTTCGTTAACAATTGCTTGGTGAAGTGGTGACAATCCTATTTTTTTATTTTTATGGTATCCCCAAAACCTTTACTTCCAAGTTCATCGGAAGTAAAAGTTTTGGGTACTCTCCAAAAATGGATATTTTACAGTTATCCGATTCTGGGGATTGCTTTAGATTCATATCTCTGCGCTGATTGCCGTGCTTCACGCTAATTACAGCGCTGTTTGATTTAAGAAGCGCTGCGCGCAATGCAGTAGCAGCGCAGCACCCAGGCGTGTAAATGTCGCTGTTTACCCTTTTGCGTGCAACGTTGATTGCGCTGAGCAACTATCAACGATACTGCTCTTAAGCAGAGCTTCTCTGCTTAAATCAAACAGCATTACGATCAGCGCGCAGAGCTACGAGAGCACGCAGCGCTACGAATTTCATAAAAAAGACTCTCTACTGAAGCTTCAGAGGCTTCAGAGGTTCCACAAAAGAGTTTTAAGGGTCTTTATGACATTCATTATAGCTGTAAAATAGGAATTTTTGGAGAGATCCCTAAAAATTTTATTTTCGGTTTGATCAAGCCTACCATAGTACTCTTCAGAAAGCATGATATCATTCACCAATTTTGGGAAGGTAGTGATTAGCTTCATGGCTAGCTCTTTATGAACTGGTGAGCCTTGCATCAGGCAACAACCGACAAGATTTTCACCCATAGTACCTATTTTTTATGAAGATTAAAGCAAAAAAGACCAAAAGGCGCGCAGCCTGCGTTAAAAATTTAGAGCGAAAACATGAATTTTGAGCCTAACAGAAACCAAAGGCACTCATTGGACATACAGAAAATACACCCCCACCTTAGGCTAACAGAAACAAGCATTCCCCCTCCCCAAAAGGGCATACCTTTTGGCTTTTTAATGCCAACACCCTCAAAGTGGGTTAGCGTTAAATGAAGAAGAAAGAATTTACCTCTATCATCAAGTTTCCAGACAATTTCACGATATTTTGCATCCCCTTTTGCTCCTTTTCCTCCATCAAGAAGCTTTAATGCTGAAATTTTTATTTTTAAAGCTGATGACAGTTTTGCGGTCTTACCTTTCATCAGATCACCTTGATTATTTTCTTGGTTAAAATCATCCAAAATGTTTGGTCCACTTTTACCTTTACCCTTTTTACGAGCAAAAGCACTCAACCGTTCATTTCGCTCTTTATTTCGTCTTTTTACGAGCTCTGCAACTGATTCGAGCTTGCCCTTACCGCTATTATACATGAAGTCTTTGATATTTTCCATATACCTACAGAAAGAATAAAAGTTATAAAATTTACAACACCCAAACAAAATTGTGCCCAACAACAAGTACTTTTATTTTAGGGCATGTACATTTTGCTGCTCGATTTGTTATTCAGATCGGTGCTTGAAAATAGAGATCGAAAAGTGGACCAACCAAAATGTTGGTCCAAATTTTGGGTTTTGGCGTAGACCAAAGTTTTGCCAATTTGACCAACATAAATTGTGCCCAATTTTTGGTTTTGGTAAATTTTGATCAAAATTTTCCTATATTCTTTCAGTACCATGTGGTCGAGCGCTAACGCGCTAGGAGTGCAGAAGAAGAGGTGTTTTTCTCCGAGAGCTAGCATCCTCCGAGCGCTAACGCGCTTATCTCCGAAATTTTTTATTACTTTTGTCAAAATATTGGTAGACTGAGCACTATGCAATCGAAGGGAGAATGAAGTCTCCCCTATCCTGCATAACGCCAGGAAATTTCTTGATGAAATTTTTGAGGAAGGAAGAAAGAGCGGCAAGAAGATTTAGGCAAAAGTACCCTTAAAATGTTTTTTGTCCTTCGGTCGAAAATTTACGGGAGGGGAGGTTAAGCCTCCAAGTGTGAGAGAGGGAGGTCAGGCCTCCAAGTGCCACATGTAGATCCCTATTCACCTATATTCAGAGAGGTCATTTTTAGAACAATATATTTTCGGGGTGCCATCACAACAACCCACTTTTTTCGCACACCCTGTACATATGAAAATGTTCACCAAGGCCGGTCCCAGACTGGCATCTTATCGTGAGTGGTGTCTTAACAGAAAGACGTTTTATCGAGGGTCGACTTTAATATAAAAATATTACCCATCAATAAAAGAACTGTCCCCAGACTGCATCGCATAACGCATCCATGGTATTAAATCTCCCCCACCATTCATATTAACCAATCGGTATATCTTCTTGCCGTCATCGCGATTTAACAAAACCTCATCTATCTCTTCCATGGTTAATAATTGTTGGTATCAGCTAATCTTCAAATAACGATCAAAAATTAAAAGAAAAGAAAAAATTAATAGACTGAAAAATGTTATTCACATATCTTGGAGATTTATTGCGTGAGAATGGCTTGAGTTAAATTCATTATTTCTCCGCTGTGTTATATAAGGAGTCGTGCCTACCAATTCTGCGAAATAATAATTGCTTTACGTACGTGCTAAGCATTATGGAATGTGGCAGTAAGTTAAAGGTATTGAAAGCAAAGGAAAGTTTCGCAGGTTAGTTTCTGAAGCCATTCTAAATCGATATAAAGAGCAATCAATTATTTTTAATTAAAAAAAGGAAACTTGTTAATAATTTACTTGCCGACCAAATCTAATATAATGTACAGTGCGGATGAACATAAAAGGTGTATAGTCAATGAATGGGGAAGGACCCCCGTCCGATGGTGGCGCAAGGGGGGAGGATTAACGAATGGCAATCCTCCACCCACCCACCGAAATCGCCGAATGTCAAAAACAGCGTTCCCAGATTTTTCTTCAAAATCAGCAATCCAAAATCGGATTTTAAGAGCTAAAATTAGCACAAAAATTTTTTGGTCAATGCACGGAGCTAGCTAGGCGAACAAAAATTGTATTTGTTATGTAAGATTTTTGCTCAAAAAATTGCATTTTTGACAAAAATTCAAGTTTTTTACAAAATTTTTTAAAAAAATCGATTTTTTTTAAATATGAAAAATCAAATTTTTGTTAAAAAATAGACTTTTTAAAAAATGAAAATTGAAAAAATTTGTTGAAAAATCTGATTTTTGGATAAAAAAATGAAAAAAGAGAAATCAATACAAAACCAAATGATCAATCAAAAATCATTACTTTTCTGAGAAATCAACAAATCTGGAAACATAACCAAAAACCCAAAGAATCTAGTGGTGCCACACCACACCAGTGAGGTGTCGCACCACTACGATGGCGATATTATTTTTTAACAAAAATTTGGG
>JAQGBS010002649.1:0-12777 GCA_034698545.1 Acrobeloides obliquus | reverse complement strand
TATTACAACGAAGAGTTTGTAACAAATTCAAAATTTCAAACGCAATTATCTCAAAAACTACAACGATTCAGAACATGTTGTAAAAACAAAAAATGCTCCATTTTCATGATCTTTTCGAATATATCATTTTTTCATATGATTGTAACTTACTGGACTGGTTCTTTAAGCCTAAGTTTAAGCCTAAGCCTAATCCTTTTCAATTCCTATAATTAACATAAATAAAATTTTTTGCATTCTTTTGATGAGTTCGAAAAAAAATTTTACCAAAATTTAATTTTTTTGTAAATAAGCTAGCCACAGCTTTAAATCCTACTTTTTGCATATACATCTTGAGCTACCAAAATCACCAATATAGTTAGAATAAGAATTGAACGAAATTTCACCATTTTTCAGCGCAGTCCAATAATTAGAACTCGAATACATCTCCCTACCACAATAGCCTATTTTTATTAACCTTGAAAATCCATGAGTTTACACAGCTTTTATGTAAAATTTGTAAAACAGCTTCCACATCTACGTAAATGGTGCTTCTTTTGCACAAGATTTTTGGACCTAATAATTGTTTCAAGCAAATATGTGTAGGCTGATTTGATTGTTTAAGTGGTAGAAGGACCTTTTGGAATTTGCAATCACGGGAAATACGGATGCCAAAAATCGGCAAATTGATCCAATGTAATATGTTGGGTAGCTATGGAATTTAACAACGAAAATAGATGACATTTAATTTTTTAATTGTTTGACAATTGTTCCTGATCTGCTTTTCTGCTTTACATGAAAAATGGAAAATAAACAACTCAAAAATCTCATTTGTCGTCTTTTTTAGCATTTTCAAAATCAATTTACAAGCTGAAAATAATAAAAGAGGCATAATGGTCCTCCAAGTGTTAAATAGACATTTTTTTATCTCAGACGAATTTAAAAAATGAATCCCTATTTGTTTTTTATCAATGCCGCTCGTCTTGGGAAATGGAAGAGCTTTAATCAGGCATCAGATCTGGCCATCTGGGCCATGCATGAAATGCCCATGAGCTAAAAGTTTATTTTCGTTTCCTGGCATATGGGCATTTAAAACAAATCGAGTGAAAAAAAGATTTTTCTATTTTCGTTGCTCTAAAAATGTTCATTTCCTAACATATTTTTGCAAATAATTTTTTCTTGAGGATGAAAAATTTGCTAATTTTTTGCTAACTCATTTTTAGAACGAATGGAGGGGGTTAAAAGCATGTTCTAGATGTAGTAATTAAGTAAAAATTAGCAGCTTTTTTAGTGTTCTTGATGGTATTTGAGCCTTTGTATTCTATTAGGGGGTAGTGTTCGTTCCTCCTGAGTGGTGTTGGACACAAAAGTTCTCCGAGTGATGTAACCCGTCTGACCTGGCAAGCTTAGGGGTGATAGTCGTCCCTCTAGAGTGGTGTCCCTGGAAACTCCCCTACCATTCATTGGCTATGGGGTGAGATGAACACGATAGAGGAAAGAAAATGGCGTCTCAAGATCTCAAGAAACGATCTGGCTACTCCATCTTAATCCATCTTCTTCAATTCAACAAAAGCCATAGTCAGCCTCAAGTCAAGATTCTTCGTTATCTTCTATATCAACTTCTGAAACGGCTACATTGCAGTTAACTGAAACTTGATTCTGGGTTAATTCGCTATGCAGATCATCGCGGGCTTCTTAGGCATCCACCAATTACTCGTCTGTCCAATGGTCTATGTGGTGAAGACACAAAGTTCGAAAGGTCAGTGCTCTCATCTTCTTCTCAATTGACCTGCTGGAGCTTCGTCTATTCTACGGCTTGAACCATCGTCTCAAGAATCTTCGATACCTGATTATATCGCCTTCTACAAATCAACCCAAGACTTCTTTAACGTCAACGGCAAAGATTCTACGCTACCTTCTGTATTAACTTCTCGGCAAGTGGCAACTTTGCAGTGAACTGAATCTTGGCTCTTGGTGAAGACAACACAAAGTTCGAAAGGCCAATGCTCCTACCACTTCTTCAAATGGCCTGCTGGCGCTTTGTCCGTCCTACAGCTTGATCCATCTTCTCAAGAATCTCCGAACTCGCCTCCAATCTCCATATAGACTCTCAAGTCCATGAATCTGAAGAACATTTCAAGAAAAATCCAACTCAATGAATCTATTATATAGGCTAAATCTATAGACTATAGGTCGTTTCACTTCTATTGCCTATTATTTTATGTCGCGTATCTAGTGCATGTATATAAATAATAATTATTTTTGAGTTCATTTATGATGCCGCTCTTTTTCCTTCCTTCTATGAAATTGCTTAACAGGTGTATTGGGACATCAATAATGGGGTGAGGATTTATTATTTTTGAGTCGTACAACCGAGCTATGGGGTTGAAATTTTCTAAATTTGAAGACGATGATGATATCTATTTTCAGGATCTTTAACTCTTCTTTGCCGATAAATCGTACAAGCGGGCTATGTGGTCGAAAAGGTCAGCCCTGAGAGTTTTTTTCTTAAGAGGAATCAATTGCGCGCATTCCCATTTTTGCTTGATGTGTGGGTACTTTTTGGCCGGATCAGACACGTAGGGGGGGGGGATATCCGGACAATTGACAAGTGAGGGGAGTCAAAAAATAAAATTTTTTTACTTCCTCTCAAATAAATTTATTAAAGAAATAATAAACAAAATGGTTAAATTTTGACAAAATTTTTTCACCCCTCCATGTATGAATAATTTTCTACTTCATTGAAAATTCTTTGAGCTATGATCAGCAAAAAGTCATTCACACATGTAATTTCTCGAAGAGTATCCTTAAAAAGAAATTGCGACGTGGCATTTTTGACATTCTAGCGGATCCGAATTTTCAATTAATTGACACCCAATAGCCAATTAAGGATGTGGTAAATGAAAATTTCCCAAGAATTACAATTTCCTCCGCAAAATTATACTAAAAATAACCGAGAGATAAAAGTTGAAATGTCAAAGAGCTGAGGATATTTGGGTGCGAAGTCTAAATTGTTTTTATTTTCCAAAATTTGGGGGTTTCATGTCAATATACAAAATTGGTGGGGAAAGAGTGAGATACTTTTGCCTGCTTTTTTGAGTTTTTTGAGTTTTTTGATTTTTATGATAATGCTTTTTTTAAATTTTCAGATTTTTAAATATTTATGTATTGACAAGAAACTTCTGAAAATTAGGATCTAAAAAAATGAAAATTATTGAAATTTTCTAAATTTGAAAACGATGATGATATCTAATTTCAGGGTCTTTAACCCTTCTTTGCCGATAAATCGTACAAGTGGAGTATGTGGTCGAAAAGGTCACTCCTGAGAGTTTTTTCTTAAGAGGAATCAACTGCGCACATTCCCAAAGCTTGAAAACGCTTTCCTGATTTTTCAAATTTTGACCCAAAACCATAATCATCTGGCTTAAAATTTATTGAGTTAGAGAAGGGCCAAAACTTCCCAAAATTATAGTCTTTTTACGAGAGTACAACAAGAAGTTGGTGCTCCATAGTGCAGTGGATAAAGAAGCCGACCGTCCAATCTGGCAAGTTGATCAACGTTAGGCTCGCAGGTTCTATCTTCTGTGGGTAAAACTTTTGACTTTTTTAAATTTTAATTTTCAGTGATATTATTTTTTTGCTCCATGAAAATCATTGAAAATCAAAATATTTACCCTCGTGGAATCGAACCTGTGGGCTCAACGTTGCTTAACTTGCCAAATCGGATAGTCGACTTCCTTTTCCACTGCACTATAATGCAGTGGACAAGGAACCCGACCGCACTATGGAGCGCCAACCTTGGTTGCTGTACTTCGTGAAATAGACGTGTCGGCATAAACGGGCTAAATTTTTGCAATTTCGTGTTAATGTCACGAAAGCTCTGAAAATCAAATATGACCCTCTAGATATGCCTTAGTTATCCCTAAATATAACTTTGTTCTCTCTGCGAACAATTTGTTGCTTTTTGACCCAAAAATAATACGTACTTCCTAAATCCGTCAACTTCCGATCGATGTGGAACCATTCTTCATAGAAATTGGAAATGTTGAGAATTATTATTTTGTTTAAATATTTTTGGCTTTAAATTGTTGCAAAACAATTTTTAATTTATATCTCCAATTTTTATATCTTATTTTTTCAAACGTTTACTTTCTGAAAATTTTTGAAGCAAATTTTTTTAACATTTTAATTCGTTTTTTAGCCTACTACAGTGAACTCTCGTTAAGTGGGTCACCCTTTAAAGGGGGAGGTAAACTTTGTAGCAGCACTTTCGAAAAAATTTTTGTTTTGGATTTTTGCAAAAATGACTTTTATAAGGGTAATTTATGCAAAAAATCGATTGCGCGCATCCTCAAAGCTTGAAAATGCTTCCTTGACCCTGATTCAGGAAAAAATTGGGTTTTTGAAACAAAAATTGTCATTTTTTCGCTTCAAAAACACAATTTTCCCTGAATCAGGAAAGCATTTTCAAGCTTCGGGAATGCGCGCAATCGATTCTCCGCATAAAATTAGCCCTAATAGGGTCATTTTTGAAAAAAATTTCAGATCGAAAAAACATGAAAAAATCGTCTAAATTCCGATTTTTTAATACATTTTGTAGTTATAATTCTAACGTCTACGCAGGAATGCCTCCGGCACAATAGATTAGTTATAACTAATCCAATTTGTACATTTTTAACGAGGAGCATAGCTCGGAACTGCCCCTCGGAGTCACTCTCAGAGAAACCGCGAGCGGCGGAGGCGCTCGGTCCCCCGTTACTAAGATTTAAAACTCAAAAAATCATATTAGCACAACCAATCACCTGGTAAGTGTTTACCTCATTTAGTAGAAAAATTTTTTATATATTTTTAGCTGATAAAAAATTCACCTGCTGTATACGTAAAAAATTGTTGGCTATAATGAACCAGTCATAGTGGGGAAAAAGTTGAATTTTTTGCTGATATTCGGAAAGGTCATAAAAAATGAAGCATTTTTTGTTTTTACGGCATGTTCCGAATCTCTAAAAGTTGCAAGATAATCGCGTATGAAGTTGGTGATTTTTGAAATTTGTTTATTACAAAAAAAACATGTACGTGCTTGTTTCTACTATAATTTTTAACTTGCATCAATGAAAATTTATTTATTGAGGCGATTAATCAGATAATTTTGAATAATCCATACTTTAATTGATGCAAGTTAAAATTTTCTGTAGAAACATGCACGTACATGATTTCGTTGTAATACACAGATTTTAAATGGCGCCAACTCCACACGTAGTTATCTCGAAACCGTTAGCAATTCAGAATTTACCGTAAAAACAAAAAATGCTCCATTTTTCATGAACTTTCCGAATATCAACAATAGGACGACTTTTTTTTATCTACTCGGACTTTTAAGTTTGTCAATCATTGCCCCTAACAACGGGCTAAGAACAATGGTATGAACTTGTTTTTATAGAATAGTGAAACTTTTTCAACTTACATGACGTAGCTTTTTTTCTTTTTGGATTTTTTTAAATTTTAAGATTTTGTCGCTTTCGTCTTTTTGATTGTTTAAAAGAGATTGTTGTCCCTTATTCAATCTTTTATGAGACATTTTTAAAACATTATCCTTCAATTTTCTTCCCTTTCTTCGAATTTCTTATATTTTTTTAATTCAAATGATTCCTATAAACGAGAACATTTGGACGTCATATCCATTTATGTGTTTTAAACGTTGTTTTAAGTAGCTAGACATAGCTCTTAACAAATGCAATATTCGAAACAAAAGAAGGAAGCACGAATATGCAAAAATTTATCTTTTATTTCATGAAAAATGCATCAAGGCTCATTTAACTTGCTTTTGCATGCTTACAAGGAAATTAATTTGTCAAAATCAAATTATTTTAAGCTAATTCACGCAAATTTTTTATTTTTGAGTGGCGGAGCCAATGGAGCGGCCTTTCCTTGTTCTTGACAAAATTATAAATTTTGTCCTAAGTTTCCTCCCTTATGTTTTTAATGAAAAAATTTTTTCAAAAATTTTGAGCAAAAATATCCATTTATTTTTTGTTTTTTTTCCACTAAAAATGCTATTTTTCATCAAAAATCGTTAAAAAATGGCTATTTTTGGCCAAAAATATCGTTTTTTAAATATAAACTGGAGACTGATCGTCTTAGGTGTGAGAGATCGAAGGCTAAGCGCCTACAGCGTTTAGCCTTCGGCCTCATTTCCGAGCGATACTCTAAGCGGTTCATCTTCGTTCTTATATAGCCCTCGTGAAATTCGCATAAAACGAATTAGTCTGAGTAAAATGTATTAGTCTGTCTCATACTATTTGGTTTTTGTCTCAGATTATACTATTTTGGTTTTTTGGCCCTTGGAGGGGGTACTTATACCCCTGTTTAATGGGCATATAAAAATTTTCTTGTAATTTAAAAATTTATCCTTAGGGGATCGAACCAGGCTGTCTCAACTTTGCTTAACTTGTCATATTGGACAGTCACCTTCTCTATCCACTGCACTATACACTCCATTTTACATCTATAAACGCACTTTCGTAAAACTGATTTTTCAACGCATTTTTCTTTTTTCGTTTTCTTCTAACCAAAGCACATATTTTCTTTCTTTTTTTTAGCAATAATTCCGATAGGACAAAACTTACGGAAGCGAACAAATTAAAGGCTGGAAATGGATGGAGAGAAATTGCAAGAAAAGTGGGCTGATCTGACTATGTGATTCGAAATTTTTTAAAATCCTGAAGGATATGGAAAAAAGAAGCGAAGAAACTACAAGTGAAAGCTTTTGGCAGCGAAGAAACTACACTTGTGAAAGCTTTTGGCACGTGACAAAAAGCAATTGCCCGTGAAGAAACTCAACCAAATACATCAATGATATCAAGCGGCAATATGTCAAAAACCACCATTTGGAGATTGTTGCAACGAAATTCAAATATTGTGCGTGCGACAATGAATGCAATCCATGTTTATTGCCTCGACACAAGAATGTCCACTTGAAATTTTGCGCCGTAACATGAGTCAAAATTGGGCACATGTGTTTCTGTTATTGGAAGGATAAGGTTTCAGAGGGTTGCCTGTTTCATCCTTTTTCATAAAATTAGCTTTTAGGTGATATTTTCGAATAAAAAATTCAATTTGAATGGCCCGGATGGTTTTCATGGATAAGGAAGAGACTTCTCAAGGAGCCTCATTACTTTCAAAACAAAACTTTGGTGGTGGCTCAGTCATGGTTTGGGTAGAGTTTAACTCTCTCGGAAGACTCCATATTCTTTTTATTTCATCAAGAATGAACAGCGCTGAGTATGTGTACACGTTAAATACGAGTTTCCTTTCGTTTTTTCGAAGATTTCATAGAATTGTGTTTCAACAGGATAACACTAGTGTCGATACAAGTCGTAAGACTAGACGCTGGCTAGAGTCTACACCATTCGATTCATCATTCGAGTAGTGTATACAACACTGAACCAGATGCTGACTAGAGTCTGAAAGAATCGAAGTAATGGAATGGGCAGCTTGTTCTCCCGACCTAAATTCAATAGAAAATCTTTGGGGTATCATCTTGCGACGAATTTATGTGAACAACCGTCAATTTCAAATGAATGAATAGTTGAAAACCTCTCTCTCGCCTCTCGTGAAGCCTGGGCAAGCATTGACAATTAAACGATTCAAAACTTGTTGAATAGTATGCCAAATCGAATTTCTGAGGTTATTCAGAAATTTGGAGGGATGTCTCATTATTAAAAGTTGTTACATATTATAATTTTATTGATTATTTTTGAATAAAACAGTTTTACGAAAGTGCGTTTATAGATGTGAAACGGAATATATACAGGGCACCCAATAAAATGGTAATTTTGCAAAATTTTTTAAAGATTTTTTAAATTGTCTTCAATTTTTTCGAAGCATCGTTCTCACAATGCTTCCTCGTACTGTGCACGCACGAACAAGTTGGGGCGGATTTTTCGTTTCAATAATATAAACTATATTTCAAATTAGGCAAAGAAATACCATATAACAAACTTGAAATTTTTGTAAATTTTTAGATTTGAAATTTTTTATATGGTATTTCTTTGTCTGATTTGAAATATAGTTTATATTATTGAAGCGAAAAATCCGTCTCCCAACTTGTTCATGAGTGCACAGTACCTTTAATAGGAATTCACAAATTAAAACACATGAAAAACTTTCGCCTTTCAAAAAAACTATTATTTTCTCTTTGGAATGACCAACCGGATCAAAATTCATACACATATGGCTTAATTTTATTACATCTACTTGCTATCAAATGTCATTTTCGGAATGCATGAAAAGGTTATTCGATTGAGTTTAATAGCAAAATGGCAGGTTTCGGGAAGAAGAGAATAAGAAGAAAGTTTTTGAAAGGTTCAATTTTAGCGATTTTTTTGCAAAATTTTTTCTTCGAGTAAAGTGATCGCTTCGAAAAATGTGTGTTCTAGTAAAGTGAATAGGATTTCGATATTTTTATCTTATAAGACTAGGTTTGATCCCGCCAATGTCACAAATTCAAAAGTGTTGAATTTTAAATTGTTTTTTTCCTAAACTTTTTCGGTTTTTCGGAGATCTTATTAAAATTAAAATTATATGCGACATCATTTTTTGTATGATCTCGACATGTCAAAGTATACTTGAAGCATTTAAAATGAGTCTAATGTTAGTACGCAGAATGTTGTGTGTCTCATCATGTAATTAACATAATTTTGAAGCATTATAATTAAGATCGCAAAAACTATAGGATGTGATGGCTTGAAATGAGAAGTACTAGGATGTGTGATTGTTTTTTAATCCCGTCTTTAAAGTTGGTTAGGCCGATTCTAGCTTGGATCTGTTTTTGAATAAAATGTCTTGATTTTTATGTCAGAAAGAAATTATAGGTATATGCAAAAAGGGCAGAGCAATGCTCTATTTTTGAAAAATTTTATTAAAAAATTTTTCCTTCAAAACTTAACATCACAAATCCAATGTTCGCTTAATACACTCATTCCTTTCTTGAATCAAGGAAGTATTTTCACTGTTCGGCAATGCGCGAAATCAATTTCTTCATACAAGGTGTTCGAAAAGTTTCCGACGTTTTTAAATTCAAATTTTCGAAGCCTTATTTCCGGCTCCAGTACTTTGATGCGGTCTTTTCCAATATATACAAGTTAGGGATGGAGAAATTATTTCTAGTTGGTGGTAGGGATTTTCATTTTTTGTCGCGTGTGCATCCTTACTCAGCAGCACCTTATTTATTGAAATAACAACCCAATACATGCAATAATCTTTATTTTTCCAAAAATTAATTTAATTTGACATTTTAAGCCACAAAATTTTTCGAATAATATACTTTTTGTCTTCAAATGTTATCTATTGTCTTGAAAATTTGCGTGATTTAGTTCAATTCGTACATAAAAAGTATAATTTTTGGACAAAGAGTGTCGTTTTAAAAATTTTAATTAAACGTTAATTTTTTAAATTTTAAATTTTTATTACTTTCCTAAACATTTGTACTTTATTAAGTTCCATATGAACTCAATTTTTGTTATGAAACGCAACAAATTTTCCAGCCCACTCTAGGAAAACCATGACATATTTTCGAAAGACTAAAAATTATTATTTTTCGTTAAATAAACATATCCTATTTGTATTTTTTTCGAAAAACTGCAACAAACTTTGCAATTTTCATGTGAAATTTTATGTACTTCTTATTTTACAAAGTATAGCTAGTAATTACTTTGAATAAAGTTCGATTTCAAGTTTCCATGTTTAACTTTGACGTATTTACATTTTCGTAATAAGCATGCAATCTATTTTTGGGACAAACTTTTTTTTATTAATAATAAAATTCAGAGTTCAATAAGCACCTTGATCATTTGTAAACCCAAATTTAGCCCACAAGCGGTTAATTTGATTTTCGACATATAAAAGGAAAAATTTTTTGAGTCATTGAGAATGAGTTTTAATACTATAACATCATCTGTTATAGTAAAAAATAGCTTTTTATACTATAACAGGTGGTGACTTGAGGTTGAGCGACTTTCTTAAAAACTACAGCGAAGTGAAATTAATGATTTTTTTTTCATTTCTCGAATAAAAATATGTATTTTTTAAAAGTTTATTTTTATAAAAAATGATACCCTTTTAAAAAGTTTCCACTTAGTGCAAAAACTTTTGTATACAAAGGGGACCGGAATAATTACTAGTGCCGGTGATGTCGAGCTCCTCGGCAGTGCACCGGACCACTACACCATGGTGGTCACTGAATAGCTGATCACTAATTTCTACCTTGAAGTAGCGCCAATTACAACAGTTTTTTTCTTAAAATCCTTTCAAATTAGTGATTTTCTTTTCAAAGGGCCTCAAGATCTAGAATTTTTTTAAATTTGAACTTTTTCGTAAAAATTTATTTTCAAAAAATGGGCGCTCTATGGCAATTTTAAAATTTTGTCCATAAAATAACATGACTATATAGAAAACTTTAAAAAATTGTTAAATTTCAAATGTGCTGGGCTCAAATATTGGAATTTAATTGTTTTTTCATTCATATTTTTTAAATTTAATTGGCTCTTGAAGGCTATCGACGATTATCATACAGATTTCATTCAAACAGTGTGAACATGTCCATAAACGAGTGATTTTTCTCAATAACAATTGATTTTTTTCATTGGTTTTTAATTTTTTCGAAAATTTTTTTAATTAACACTTTCTATGCATATTTTCGAAATAATTACTTTCAGACTTCTAGGAATCGAAATAAAAAATTTTTTAACATCATTTTTATGAAAGGTGACAAAATTTCGTGATACAGACGTTCCATTACTATTTGTCTAATGTGCGATTTCTAGTTCCAAGTTCTATTTCAAAGAATCATTGTGTTTTATAACATTTATTTCACGTTTATTTCAATTCTATTTTATTGTAATTTTTGATATTTGACCCATGTTTTCATATGTGGATCATATTACAAACTTATTTCTATTCTTAGTTTATTTGAAAGTATCTTGTAATAGAATAAAGCTTTTGTAATGAATTTTAAGAACATCGCATTATGTTTCTTGTATTTTTTTTATTATCCGGTTTTTTCAATCTTTCTGATCTGCTCTGATTTCTGTCTGAGGTTAGCTATTCATATTACATGTTGATAATGTGTATTTTTCTCACAGTTCGCGTAACTTGATGCGTTTTTATTTGTTTTAAAAAATAAATTTACGTCGAAAATTGTCACTTTTCTATGCTTTCATTAAATTGGAATTTTTCGAATTGGGGTCATAAATTTTTTGTTTCCATTTCCAAGATCGGACGTGTCTAAAATTTATCTACTCCTAGAATTTAATGAATAGGAAAAGACCAATTTAAACTTTTTAAAAGAACAAATATGTATATCGGAAAGTTTAACGAGTTTATTTTTATTCTAGAAGTTAATTTTTGAGCTTTTTGGAAAGACATATGAAATATAAAATATTTCCGTATTCTGTTTTCTAAATGATTTTTGTTGGCTTATAGCGATTAGAGTCACGGAAATGATTGCATATTAGATGTGCAAATAAGTTGTAGTTGCTAATTATGAAAATTGTTGAAAATTTTCTTAAGAAAAATTAGGGTTTTCACCTTGATGCAATCCCCAAATTGGGCTCTGGGCTGGTATCCATAATAGCGGATAAATACTTAGCTGCGGATTTTATCCTCTTCTTTCGCATATGGATAAAATCCGTGTCTTTAGCTAAGGATTTTAAACTTTATCCGCATCTAAGGATAAAATCTGTTAAGGATTTTTAGTCCGTATCAGCTGGAGTGAAAGAAAATTGATCCACTATACCAAAGTGGATAAGGAAGCCGCCCGTTCGATCTGGCAAGTTAAGCAACATTGGGCTCGCAGGTTCGATCTCAATAGGGCAAAAAGTTTGATTTTCAAAAAACTTTTATTCTAAAAATGGAGCAAAAAATTTTTGTAAGTCAAAATTTTTGCCCTATTAGAATCGAACCTGCGAGCCCAGCGCTGCTTAACTTGCCAGATAGGACAGATGGCTTCCTTATCCACTGTGTTGTGAACAATTTTTGTTTCACTCCAGTTAATACGAACTATACTCGTTGTTATGGATACCAACTGGCTATGGGCCTAACTATGCGGCTAAGTGGTAGCTTTCTGATATTAAGCGTATGACGTTCAAAGTTAAAACCAACAAACATGAATTTTTGAACTTCGAAATTAAAAATAGCAGTTTTTGTAAAATCGTTAAAGTTTATTTCCGAGGGAGATATTTCTTTTCTTGCAAGTCCATAGTCAAATGGTTAGGACACCAGACGCTATCACTGAATGAAGCGGATTCGATCCCAGCTGGTCCAATTAATTTAAGTGATTCAAAAAAGTTATTAAGCAAATTAAAAGCTACTGGCTGATACACAAACGTCCCTGTATGAGGAATATCCCCATCCTACAATCTAGGGAAAACATATGTGTTCGAATCGTTTTGTTCCGGTGCATTTTGTGATGTACGAGTATAAAGTAACAATAGTAATGAAATTCGCATAATAGATTGCATCTCGTTCACGAGTAAAAAGGAAACGATTCACCGTTTGTCGAAGAACAATTGCTTCAAGTGTTAATCTTAGGTTTTTATTATATTTTCTTCGATTTTCAAATGCTTACGTAACTATGTTTAAGGATAAACATGAAGTCAGTCTGACTCTAACTGAGCTATCAAGTGCTCTTCTTTCGAGTGCGCGGCCGACAGGCCGCCTTTCAAACTTCCACTATCCTATAGTTTTATTATTAACTTGTTTATATATTAAATTGTACTTTAATCATACAACTTTTTAAGCTTTACA
>JAQGBS010002648.1:0-12779 GCA_034698545.1 Acrobeloides obliquus | reverse complement strand
CCATCAAAAATTAAGCATAAATGCTTAAAATTAAGCTAAAATGGCACCCCTAGGTACAGGGGGTACATGTACCTTCCCCCGTCCAAGGACAAAAAAAGTTTAAACAAATCCAAAGAGTCCTCCTTATGTTTTTGAACAAAAAAATATCGACAACTAGGGTCGGGATCTTGTACCAGCGGCCCAAAGTGGGTTTTGGTTGGGGGGGGGGGGAGTACCCAAAAATTTATCTTGATCCCCCTTTTTTTCAAAAATTTGGGCAAAAACTAGAAACCGGGAAATTTGCCAATCGGGGATTTTTTTGTAGATCCGCTAAACAATTTTTCAAGGAAATTGGTGTTCTACAAATTGTACCCCTTGAAATTTTGGGTTGAAAAATTCCGCTATACTTTGGCTAGAGGTCATAAACACAATAATTTCGTGCAGAAACATAAGGGGAACCATTAGGAAAATTTTTCATTTTTTCGGATTTGGGAAGGCTTTCCTCTTCCCCCCCCCTTATTTGCACCACTGTCTTGTACCCCCTTCCTTTGAAAAAATCCTGGGTATGGCACTGTTTATGTAAGAGGAAATTATACCTAATCCTGGTTTTGGTGGTGTTCCAATTTTTGGCACGGATGGAATTATTGCTCCCTTTGGAATTGGTACTCCATCATTAGCTGCAGTAACGCACTAAAAAAGCACTAATTGTCAAAATGTCCTTCTCTGTTTCCTGATTCTTCCCGAATTCAGGTTTTTGAAGAGTAGACAATAAATACGATTTTAATGAAGGTTTATTGATATTCAGGCAACTTTTTATTCCAATAAAAAATTTCATTGCAAATGCAAAAAAAGTTGTCTGAATTTCAATAAATAAGCCTATTTTCTCTTCAATACACATGCCTCTTTTTCTGAATTAGGGTCAGAAAAGCGTTTTCAAGGTTTGGCTACGCCTCGCATAGAAAAACCCCTATAGGGTTATGTTGGTGAATATTAAAAAACTTTAAATTTTTTGAAAATATTGCGTAAAAATCACAAAATTTTCATTTTTAAATCATCCTATATAATTTTTATCGAATATCCGCTAATTTCAAAGTGTACATTGAACTTTATATACACTCTGTGGATAAAAGTTTAAAAAATCTAGGATGACGATCTATAAAATTTTGGAAGCGATTGGAATATCGGTTCCGTGGTGTAGTGGTTATCACGTCAGTCTCACACACTGAAGGTCGCCGGTTCGAGCCCGGCCGGAATCAATTTTTAAAGAATTTTTCTTTCTGCTATTTAAACGTTTTTTAATTTTTCAAATTTGTTTATTTTGAATTACGAAAAATCGCACCCAACTTAGAGATCAGACAAAATTAAAGTTTTTTCAAAATTTTGATTGGTCGATCCAAGTTTTGAAAAATTTCTATAATCGTCCTCCATTATATTTTTTACCAAAATTTCCCTTTTTTTCAGCAAGAATTGTAATTTTCTGAGCATTCCAGCTTAAAAACGAACATTTTCCTTTATTAAATTGTGTTTATTGACACGATTGGCTCAAATTCTCTAAAACCTGAATTCGGGAATAATCAGCAAACAGAGTTTATTAATACCCTCTTTTTCAACCCTTTATTTTTCATGTTACAAGCAGCATGGTCTTACTTCTTCTGGAATATCCCTACAAAGATTAGCCTTTTCATCTGTATATAAATTTGCCGGCCTCATACACAATTGTCTAGGAAAATCACACATAAATGGTGTACATTGCCTTGTTCCCACCGATAAAAATTCTGCATTTGACATAAAAGTTTCACCTAAAAATCATTTCATATTTAGGGGCTGTAGGGGGTTTTATATGGAACAGCGTCGCAATTTTGGCTCAGATTCTGAGGGAGTTTAGAACAGGCCCGTAGCTTTTTGAGGGAGTTTTGGACAAGGCCGTAGGATTCAGGTTTGGGGGACATGACTCTTCATGAGTAAATTATTCAAAATTTTCATTTTACCCCCTCCCCCATCCGCAAAATTCATCCGCAAAAGTCCGTCCGCAAAAGTCCCATCCGCAAAAGTCCATCCGCAAAAGTCCGTCCCCAAGTATCATACCGCCGCAAACCCAACTTTTTTGCTCGTTCTTATTGAAACGAACTACATGTGTACTTACATTCCGGAGTTGCAAACAAAATCTCCAAAAAAGGATCCAATTCTTCCGGCAGCTCTTTCCCGCGCACTATAAAAAATATGCATATAAAGATCAAGATTTCTCGGATTCCATCCATGTAACACCCTTTGTTCCAAACAATCAATGTAGCAATACGTCGGTGACAAACAAATAGCCAACAGAAAATCGCTTCTTACGTGATATGCGTGCACAAAACAGGCTCGTGGTGGACGTTTTAGGAATTAACTAATCAGGCGGGGTTTTTTATTCATGTGTAACGGATCGATGGGAAGCTGGACAGCCTCGGACTACGCAAGGATTTTGAGATAAATTCAAAATGAGATGGACTTTCTTTGAGAGTCTTACAATTTCAATGGAAGTGATGAATCAGCCGGTGGCTGAAAATGTTTTGGATAGGGAAAGTGCTATTGTGTCTTCGATGAATGAGGATAATTGCAGGCAGGGCTGTCTTGAACTCGATTTTTTGAGACTCGATAAACTCGGACTCAAAAAAATATATATAAATTTTTTAAATACAGAGTGCCCATAAATGGTACTTTTGTGATTTTTTCAAAATTTTTAACAGAGGTTCAAAAAATGACGGAGGTGTCATTGAGCCCGGCCCATGACACTTTTTTCTTTGATAAGTTCAACAAAAAGTTAGACAACAAAGAAATTTAAAAAAGCAATAAAAAATTTCTTTGTTGTCTGGATTTCTGTCGAACTTATCAAAGAGAAAAAACTTAGTAAAGTGACCTTTGTGGGTGACAGGGGTGTCATGGTCCGGGTCCAATGACACCTCTGCAAGTGGGTCGGATGGGTCCATCTGTTGCGAAATGATTGTCCTTTTTTAAAACTACAGGCAGGGTTGTCTTGATCTCGATCAAAACTTATGTCAATAATTTTCTTCAAATGTCTATTTTAGCGATATCATCTAAAAATTGAAAATACAAAATTTTTTGCAAAAAATAGTAAATTTTGGATATTGTTGGTGAAATTTTTGTAAGTTTTTAGCGAAAAATTAATGGAGGGATCGTAAGGGTTTCGGCGTGAGGGAAAGGGGGTCGTGCGACATGTGACACGATTTTCGAAAATTTGTGCGACATACTCCCAGAGACTGCAGCAAATCCACTGAACCACCGGTGGCGTTGTTCTAACAAGGAATCATCTCCAACTGTCAGGTCAAAACTTATGTCAAAATGGATTTTATGTTAAAGAGTGCCAAAAAAATACATTGAAAAATGTGAAAAATTTTTCCCTGTGAGACACCTCTGTAGGCATGGAAGCCAAAATGTATTATTTTGTGTCATTTTTGGGTCTGAAAGATAGCCCCATAACTTTTTATGGTTAAAAGCTTTTTCAATCATTTTTTTTCTGCATCTGTTAGGGTTGAAAAGACACAAATTATGATATATTAACTTTGACCTCAAAACTTTGCCTACATGGATAACGCTTTACAAAAATGATACCATTTTTCTGAGAAAAAATCGTACTTTCAGAAGTCTAAATTTAAGGAAACGATTGATAAATGATTTCCTTAAAAGGAGATACTTTTTATGGCTTAAACTTCGAAAAAAAGGGGTACTGTACCTCCCCCCCCCTAATTCGTCGTATCGGGGGAAAAATTAATGGACCAATTCGTATTTGGGAAGCCGTCCAGACTGAATTCGTTGTGAAATTTCGTATACGAATTCATATTTCGACTTTTTCGCTTGTCGACGTTTTTTTTGATCAACAGTAACCTTTGGGACCAATTCGTATTTTGGGGCCCAATACCCCCCCCCCCCCCCGCTTGCCTATGTATAATAGCAACCCTAGGTATAGCCAATGGTCACGCTTGATCACAGGGGAGGCGGTTTAAAATCCTCAATAAGTTAATGATGTGATATCTGGATGGCCCCTAGGATCATTGTTGGAAAAAAATTTGGAGAAAATCCAGTCAGCCATTCAACACAAATTCAAATTTTCCGCCTTTTTTCCTGCGGTCGCTTTAAATCGTTTGCAGTTCGTTACTTTTTGGCAGGCAACCAATTCTCAAAAATTAGTCGATATAAAGAACTTTCGTCGTTGTTATTGACGTTTCGTACAAAGTTTGATGCTATACGTGTATTGTCTATAAGATTTTAACATTATTTGAGTAAAAATTAATTTTTTATATTTTTAGACTTCAATATTTTGATTCATAATGGAACACGTTCAAGCTGTTGTTGAACCAGGAAAACGATTTGCCAAAGATTCTATCAGACTTGTCAAGAAATGTACTAAACCCGATCGTAAAGGTAGAATAATAAAAATTTTAGTTCAAAATAATAAAAGCTCGTGAAGTTGAGTAACCATAAATCTAAACTCTAATTCAAGCCGTAATTCCAAAAAGCTGGGCGCGCCTGGCCTAATGGTTAGGACGCTGGCCATTCACGTTATTGGCGCGGGTTTGATCCCACCAGGTTCAAAAAGACCCTTTCCGCGCCAGATTGAACATTTTGTAATCCATGTTTTCGTGTCAATCTAGACTTTTCAAATAATTGGGTTTTCAAAAATATTGCCTTATCTGTTGTTATTTGGCTATAGAAGTCAATTTTTGATCAATTTACCTAGGGTTTTTCTAGATGCTGAACGAGAACCCGCCGTTATTTTTTGTCCCAGATCTCGGGATTATGGTCAAAAATAGCTTATAACGAATAGACCTTGTGGGATATACCCCTCGTAAAGGGTAGCTTCCAATATCAAAATTAAATAATTCTTTCAGATTCGAGTTCCCACATGTCGAAAAACCCCGGAATACAAAAATTTAGACGACTAGGAAAAAATTTTGAAAATTCTATTTTTTACCCATTTGGGCAAAAAATGAATTTTCAACAACTTTCCAAATCGTCTTATTTTATGTATTCGGAGATTTTTTGACATGAGAAACTCGAGTCTGAAAAAATATTTGATTTTGACAACAGAAAGTTATCCCTATAAGGGGTTACTCCAAAAAAGATCTATTCGTTATAAGCCATTTTCACAATAATCCCGAGGTCTAAAACATAAAATAGCGGAGGATTCTTGTTCAGCACCTAGAAAAAGCCTGGGTAAGTCGAAAATTTCGTCAAAAAAATCGACATCTAAGTCAAATACCAAGTTTAAAATAAGGCAACATTTTGTAAACACCAAGTATTTGAAGAGTTTGGATATTGGCACGAAAACATGAATCACACTCAAAAAGAATGATTGGATCACATTCAGAATATTCTTGCCTAAAGGTTCATCTATATACTCAGCGTTTTAATATTTTGATGCTAGCATAAAACGCTGCGTTCATATTCCACGCGTCTTGACACTGAGTATGTAGATGAGCCTTAATGCTGAAAAATTTGTCGAAATGGATTTCTGGGCCCCTTAGGTGACAACAAGAAAAGTCCCAATACTTTTTGATAAACCTAATTAGTTACATACAGATAATTTTTTAAAGATTTCTATAACAAAAATATGATGATTTTTTAGAATACCAAAAGATCGCATTTGCTACAGCAGTAGGTTTCGCTATTATGGGTTTTATCGGTTTCTTTGTAAAGCTTATCCACATCCCAATCAACAATATCATCGTCGGTGGTAGCTAAATGAAAACTAGCTTCTTTTGATGTTATTGTAATTTCGGCTATTTATTTGTTTGTTTGATCTATTTTTACAAATTAAAAATAAACTGACTTTTATTTTTGTATCAACAACAATCACAGGAAAAAATGTAAACTCTTTTTCTGAAATTTACTGAATTTGGGGCAAAAACCGAAAAAATTGATAACGTAATATCTGAACAGCCCCTTTAACCGAATTTTAAAACATATTGCCGAATTGCCGTTTGATTGGTAAATTTCAGAAAAAAGAGTTTATAACTCGAATATAAGATGACACCAACGAATTTGAACATTGTTTGAAACGAAGATATGAACTTGGATTAAAAAATACCTTTAAGCAAAAATTTGAGCAATCTAATAGCGAGTAGGCTTATAAAGGGCCGGCCCTAGCCCGTTAGCCAGCCGGCTCGTAGACCTTAGAGCTGGCCCTTAGATTTTTGGTATCTTTGAAAGTGTAGGGTCCGGTCAGTTAATTTGTCTCGATCCGGTTATCGGTTAATCCGGTTTTCTCGGATCTGATTATCGATCAGCAAGTTTTCGCTCCAATAATAACTTCATTGCAAATCTTTGACAACACCTCTGATTTTTGACATGGTGTTGACACAGATCGGTCATTTTGACTCGGTTACAAGGGTTTTCAGCCAAAGTGACCTTCACAAAAAATTCAGCCCAGATTCCGAGGAAAATTTTGGTATATCGGGGTTGGTATGTTAGTATGGAAGTTTTTTGAGTTAAAGCTAATTTGTTTATGAAAAAAGTTGATTTTTCGATATTTTAGCGTAGCAAGACCCCAAAAACATATGTTAACTTAATTCTTTTTCCCCAAAGATGAGTTGCTTTATCGTTTTGGGCCATGGCCAACAATTGCTGATTATTTGGATCAATTTTGAAAAACCTTATTTTTGGGTCCAGGTTCAGAGCAAAATGCTAGATTTTTAAGATGTTAACATATTCGCTCAAAAATGATCAGAAATTGTTGGCGTTGGCTCAAAACGGTAAAGCAATTTATTTTTGGGCAAAAAGAATTAAGCTAAATAGGTTTTGAGATCTTTCTACGTTAAAAATATTGAAAAATCACTATTTTTCAAGTTAGCTTTAACTCGAAAAACTTCTGTGTTAACCAGTGTTGTCCCGTGTACACACTGTGTTGTGTACACATGAGTACTCATGAGTTGAACACATTGACTCAAAATTTTCTTTTGTAGTGAATAACAAATCTATAAAGGAAAAAAAATTCAAATTCGATTTTTACAACGATTTCGTTCGTGTGTACACAACACATGTGTACACGGGACAACACTAAGTTGTACAAAATTTGTTGTAAACCCTTTCGTTGTACTTTTTTGTTGTAAATCCTTTTGTTGTGGAAATTTAGTTGTAAATTTTCCGTATTACAGAGTGTGTACATGTGTGCACACATGTATACACAGTGTAATACTTACATTGTGCATACATGTGTACACAACACAACATAATGTGTACATATGTGTACACATGAGTACACAATGTGCACACAAATACATGTGTACTCATATGTACAGGGGACAACACTGGTGATAGCATACCAAACCCGATATATCACAATTTTCTTCTTATGTAAGAAGATTTTTTCTTTTAAATCTACACACAGAGACAATCAACATATTTCATAGATATTCTTTATTTTATTATCATTTTTATTCTTCCAAAATAATAAAGTTATTAACGATTTATATGGACCTGGTTTTCTTTGTACATTTCACAGATTATTAGCCTCCACTCCCATGATTATATCAACAAAAAAATTCGACACAACACTAAAAAGTACTTATTTATGGATCATCCCAAAATATCAATGACATGCATGCGTTATACAACAAGCATATAAAATATTTTAAACAGCTATTATAATTATTTGTAAGAGATTATGCTAAAAACATGACGTTTTTCGTTTTTCTTCTAATTTTATTCGCAACTAACTTTAACCCGTTTATGCTCACGACGTCTTTTTTGTTACGCTATTAGTAAAATCACTAAAAATGTGACTTTCTGAGGGATTTTTCTATGCGAGAATTGCGCATGGTTTCAAAGCTTTGGAGTTGATCTACAAACTTTTTTTCTGTTACTATTCGATTGTTTTGGCTCAATTATAGGCCAATTTGTCAAAAATTGCCGATTTTTGAGGGTAACCAAATGCCCATTGAGGGGGGAAGTGAAAGAATTTTCGAGACTTGAAAATGTTTTTTAAACTTTTAATTCAATTTTAGGAGGGTATATAGTGTTTATTGAATTTGGTGACTATTGAATTTTTGCATATGGTGACTATTGAATTTTTTCCACACGTCGTAAAGGATACCACTATTGAAAAATTTTAAAATTTAATCTCATCATATCAATCAATAAGGGACTGTTTGTAAAGTCCAACAAGCAAAACACCCAAAAACGGCTCTAGGAACTTCCACAACAAAAAAAGCGGAACTTCCAAAACGATTTTCACGGGAAAGTGGAAAAGATCGACCGCTGTGGAAGTTCCGCTTTTTTCGTTGTGGAAGTTTCTAGAGCCTCCAAAAACTAATTTTTAAGATCCATAAAATTTTTTAGTTATTTATTTTTTATAAACACACCTTGATACAAACACTTTTTATGATGGAGTAAAGTATTAGAGGCTTATCTAGTTGCTTAACCAAGCACAAACATGGAGCTACGCTTATCAAATTGTTGTTTGTGTGGATCGATTGAAAAGATCTGACAATTTTAAACAACATTACATTTATTTTTTATTTTTTTTAAACTATAATTTCAATAAATTGTAAGAGGGGTGATCCATTTTAAGGCAGTAGATAGGAAAATCTTTCCAAAAAAGGGGCACTATAACTTTCGCCACGAATTTCGCCATGTAACTTTTGCCACGAATTTCGCCACACTAACTTTTGCCACTTTCGTGTCAATAAATATATTAACTAATTGAGAAAGTTGTTGTGGCGAAGATAAAATGTGGCAAAAGTTATAGTGCCAAAAAAAGCCTCTAAAAATGAAAAAATTACCAAAGAATTCCTCACCGGCAAATAAATGCACGATGTGTCTCAGCAAAAATTTTAAATTTTTGAAAAATTCCAAAACATAGATTCCCTTAGTGATTAATATGCAAAAAATTCACTCCCCAAAATTCCGAGTCAATTCCCTATTGTGCTACACGAAAACCATATTTTTGCTCTAAAGTTCTTATGAGACATCACTCACTTTAGCACAAAGTGATCGATCCGATTTGTTGCGTGCTCATCTTTCACAAATGATGCCCGGGTTCGAGTCCGGGTATTATCGACTTGTTTTTATTGATCCGGAATTTCGGGAAGTGGATTTTTTGCATATTAATAGCACTATGACACCTACGTTTTAGAATTTTTTAAAAATTTTAAATTTTCGCTTAGACACTTCCGTACATTCCTTTGTTAGTTTATGCCCAAAAAAATTGAAAAAAATTAGCAAAAATCACTATTTAATCATTTTTTAGAAATGAGGTTTTGTTTTTGGCTATTTTCACTACTTTTTGTCACTCTACTTCTAGCTCAATCTTTTGCAATTAAAATAGAGAACAGAAAAGCAAACTCCGATGAAATTTCATATGAAGAAGAAGAAGATGATGATTATGGTGATGATGATGATCATCACTATCCAATTCCAAATCATATCCGATTCATAAAGCCCGCAGTTGTCAAAAAGATTGAAGATCCCAATGCTGATTATGATGACGAATATCCAATTCATAAAAATTTCAAATTTGATAAGCCAGAAGCTGATGATTATGATGAAGGCGATGATTTAGAGGAGATTATCTGCACCAGAAGTATATATAAAAGTTATTTTGTGTTAGATATTCAAAAACTAGTAGATTTTGAATTTTCTGGATCGGCTAGCTGATCCACAAATTTCTGTATCAACTAGCAAAAGTTGAATTTTTTGAATTGGCTAGCCGAACCGATTCGGCGGATTTTCTCGATCGGCTGCAACATATAGATTTTGATAGTCAAAAATTAATTTTTTTTATTATTTTTTTTAGATACACCTTGCCAATGTGATATCACCCATCCATCAACCATTACATGCGATCATGTAATTTTTGGAACAGGAAGATATGCGGAAGACTTACAAACGGCCAATGTTAATCCAGGAACCACAACCAAAAACTATCAAGTGGTTAAACTTACTCACAACAGAATCAAAGAACTTCGAAAGGTTTATAACTTTATAACTAAAAATGAGTATTTTTATTTGATTTATAGGCAAAAATTGTGCCTAAAATAGCTGAAAAGGTGGAGAAACTCGACTTATCAAACAATATAATTGAGTTCATTGAAGCCAAGGCCTTCGACGACCTAATCAAGCTCAAAGTGTTGAAGCTTAGCTATAATCATCTGACATTTGATAGCTTAGAGTAAGATTATGGCCCTGTTCCTAATTTGAACCGTACGAATCCGTACTGATCAGTACGGATTCGTACGGTTGACAGTGATCAGTACGGATCCGTACGGTACAAATTAGGAACAAGGCCTATAAAAGGAGTGTGTCTTCGCGGGCATTTTGACTAGCTAAGTGGGCGCCGGACGGTTTGCGGCCGGACTTTTGCGGCTGTGACATTTGCGGCTCAAAATTAAACATTCTTTAGATTAGCGAATTTTGCCATAATTTATATTTATTCGGAAAATTCATGAAAAATGGAGCATTTATTGTTTTTACAGTAAATTTTGAATAGTTATCGTTGTCGGGATAATTGCGTTTGAAGTTGGCAATTTTTGGAATTGGTTTTAAATTTGAATTTCCCGCCAAAACCCTGTTTTTCAATTTTGGCGGGAAATTAAAATTCAAAACCAATTCCAAAAATCGCCAACTTCAAACGCGATTATCTCAACAACGATAACGATTCAGAATTTACTGTAAAAATAAAAAATGCTCCATTTTTCATGAATTTTCCGAATAAATATAAATTATGGTAAAATTCGCTAATCTAAAGAATTTTCAATTTTGAGCTGCAAATTTCACAACTGCAAAAGACACAACCGCATATGTCCGGCCGCAAATGTCACAAACGCAAAAGCCCGGCCGCAAACCGTCCGGCGCCACTAAGAGCTATCCTCCAAATCCACTTGGACATAAAATAAAAACATTTTTAAATGAGACACAAGGGGATCAAAGGAAAAGTCCGATGGTTTAAAATTTTTTTACCTTTTTTTGAAGCCTACTTTTTCCTCTCCCTTACTGCTCTATAAGCACCTTTCGTTCCTGCTTCCCTTGATCCAGTTCCACAATAAACTTGTAAAATTTCTAGAAATGTTTTCACAAAGTCTTTGGGCGAACATTTGGATAGACTTGATTTGGACTACAACCGACAACTAACAAAAGTCTCGGATGGCTTTTTTGACAACCTTTCTCATCTAAAAACATTGGTTTTGGATGGAAACAAAAGACTCAGTTTAACTAAAAATTCATTTGGAAAAGGCCTGGAAAACTTGGAAGTGCTTAGCATGGATGACTGCGATTTACAAAACCTACCAAATGGAGTTTTTGATAATCTAATGTATTTTTTAATTTATTGAAATTTTTAATATTTTTTAGAAAATTGAACAAACTATCTCTTCGGGGAAACCCGTTTACTTACATACCGGCTGCAATAAACCAAATTCCACACTTGTCGATTCTTGATTTGAGCGGGTAATTTTAACAAACTACCTCCTAAGGGGATATATGGAGTACTTGAATTTTTTTAGCACCAACATTAATGAGTTCGACACTAAATCATTAAGTAACGACCATTTGGTAGAAACATTGATAATGAGGGATCTTGAATATCTTTATGCCATTGATGATTGTGCTTTTTGTGGTCTACAAAATCTTAAAGTATAGCTCCAAATTTTTTTTATTTTTTATAAAAATCAATTTTAGGTTATCGATTTTACTAACTGCACCCACTTGTATAGCATCCACACAAACGCTTTTGGCTCACAATCTCGCACAGAACAAATTCCAAAATTGGAAAAAGTCAGTTTCGAGAAGTGCAATCTTACCAGTTTGAATGAAGATTTATTGGATTGGGAAGATCTTAAAATTTTGAAAATTGGTGGCAACCCACTAGTTTGCAATAAGAATTTGATGTGGCTTGCTGAAGAACAATATAATCGTATCATTGTTGGTAATCGTCCAAAGTAAGATTCTGATCGTACCTAAAATAGGGTTGGGGCATAGACGTAGCTAAGGGGATATATGGAGTACTTAAATATCAATATTACCTTCATTTTATTATTATTTTAAGGGAGGCCAGTGGATAGCCAAAATTTAAAGAAAAAATTTTGAAATTTTCTAAAAATACTATATACCCTCTGAAATTGGCGGAAAAATCTAAAAAATGCATTCCCACATCTTGGAAAAATTTCCTTCACTCCTCTACGGGCACTAAATACCTCAAAAATTGGATTTCCAGCCAATTTTAGGGGGTATATGGTAGGGATTTATCAAGTTTTGATCGAGTTTGGCTACGTATCTAAAAAAATACGCATTCAATTCATAAAGTTAATAGCTCATTTGGAAGACTGGAAATTGTAGATTTAAATGAACTTTAGTTGACTTAATTCTGATTTAAAATTGTAAAGTTATAGCCTCAAACTCGATCGGGTTTTTTCGAGTTTGATTATAGAGTTTGTTCATCGAGTTTCGATCAAGTTTAAGGCTATAACTTTATAATTTTAAATCGAAATTAAGTCAACTAAAGTTCATTTAAATCTACAATTTCCAGGCTTCCAAATGAGCTAATAAACTTTATGAATTGAGTGTGTATTTTTTTAGATACGTAGCCAAACTCGATAAAACTCAATCCAAACTCGATACATCCCTGACACCCTCCATTTTCTCTTAATCAGGGTCAGAGAAGCATTTTCAAAACGCTCAAAAACACCCAATTTGTTTACTTGGGCAGTTTCCCACGAGACAACTGATTTCAGTCCCGATGATAGTGCATGAAGTTCAGACAAAAGCTCGGTGTTCCCTTCCAAAAGCTGTTCGGTCACCTAAACAATTAA
>JAQGBS010002647.1:0-12779 GCA_034698545.1 Acrobeloides obliquus | reverse complement strand
TCTAAAATAACGGCAGTCTGACGGAGGGTTGAAAAAAATAACGGCATGCCGTTATTTTAGAGAAAATACGGTAAGTCAACTAAAGTTCATTTAAATCTGCAATTCCCAGGCTTCCAAATGAGCTATTAATTTTATGAATTGAATGTGTGTTTTTTTAGATACGTAGCCAAACTCGATCCAAACTCGATACATTCCTGGTTGGAAGGAGGAGTCCATGTTTTTGCCACCTTTTGCATGGGAGTGATTCAAAGAGATGAATGGAGGTTTTGCTTATAGGAATGTTGTAAACATTTTGCACTTTCTGGGCTAAACTTTCTCCTTTTCATTATATATGGAATTCTAACACCGCCCTGTGGGTTTTTCAAAAATTTTACCTCCCCCTTCTCTTAATGTAAAAGATGTAAAATGTTGAGAACAATATTTAATAAAAGTTATTTTTACTTATGAATTTGTTGCGGATGTTTGACACTATTAAGCTAATGAATTTTTGTTTCTATATTTGATGTAAATAGAAAGTTTTTATACGTATATTAGGTCTTTTCATAATATCGTAGCGGTATTTTTAGAAGACGTTTTTTGGTATCTCATCCAGATTTCTCTAGTTTCGACGCCAAAAAATTTTAAACGTTGTTTTATGTAAAAAAATTAGCGGCCCGTAAGCCGTCTTCGCCGAATTCAGTATCCAAGTCCGTTTCAGCTGAAGTCAGAAAAAAAGTTGTGGCGGAGAAGGGAGGGATCAAAGACTCTTAAAAACGGCACTTCTGCGCAAAAGTCGGGTGATGAGAACACCTGCAAATCGATACATTTCTTTGCAAAATCGACTTTTCTCACAGTTTTTGACTATACTGAACACTTTCTGATAGTTTTTAGAAAAAGTTGAAAAAATTTTGAAAAATCGATTTTTTAGACCTCATTTTGACTTCCCAAGAAATTGATTTTTCAAAAAATTTCAACTTTTTCTAAAAACTATCAGAAAGTGTTCGGTATAGTCAAAAACTGTAAAAAAGGTCGATTTTGCAAAAAAAAATGAATCGATTTGCAGGTGTTCTCATCACTCGACTTTTGCTCAGAAATACCGTTTTTAAGGGTCTTGAGTCCTGAACTCGGCGGAAGCGGTCTATGGGCCACTAATTTTCAAGCAATTCTTCATAAAATAATGTTTAAAAATTTTTGGCCTCTAAACCGAAGAAATCTGAGTGGGCACCAAAAAACGCTTCCTTGTTAGCCAATACTAACGGAACAGTTCATTACTTATTAAACATTTTTTATATTTAGAAAAGTTTTATAACCTCTTAATTTAGCGCCTGTTTGGGAAAGTCCTTTTTTTCTTTATTTCCGACTTATTGACGTGTTGAAAAGTATAGGTTTGGAGGCGTCTCGCTGAATTCGCGTGATTGTTAGTTTAAAAATGACACCATGGAAACCAAAAGTCGGCGAATATACCCAATGAATTTCACATGGGATCACTGATCTAAAAGATTTTCGAAATACCTATAAATGTTATTATTGGAAGTCGATAATTGGAAAAACAAAACAGTGACTGTAATATTCAAGGAAAATATTTTCCTTTTTGTATAGTTATGAAATTTTTATTTCTTTTTTTAATGTTACTATTGATATCTGATGGAATTTGCAAGCCAAGTAATTTTTATTTTATTAAAACAATTCCTCCACAAGAAGTAAAAAATGACAAAATGTGTTCCAAATCTTCTGAATTTTTGTATTCAAGAGGTTTTCCACATGAGGAACTCGAATCTAAAGAGATTTTTTTATTTTGAACCATAGATGTATAAGGGGGAACGGTTCAGAGTGGATGCGATACATTTGGCGACTTTTTTTAGCCGTGGAAAAAATATTCAAAGTTTACCTTGGTCCACCTCCCTTATGTTTTGTCTCGAAAAATTTTCCAAAATTTGGGGCAAAACCGTAGGGAGGGGGGATCAAGGTGATTTTTTTCGAGTTTTTCACAAATTTACAAGGCATACGATATATTTTTATTTTCGGGCCCCATGCGGCTGTTATTTTCGGGTCCCATTCCGCGCATAAAATTACGACTAGAGGGAGGAGGATGGCGTCCATCCCTTATATTTATATGCTTTGAACAAAGGAATTACAGGGTAATTAAAAAGGCACTTTTGTGATTTTTTCATGAATTGAGACCCAAATTTTTTTCTAAAAATGACTCCTCTATGAGTAATTTTATGTAGGGAATCGATTGTAATCATTTTCGAACTTTGAAAATGCTTCCCTGACCCTGATTCAGGGAAAAATTGAGTTCCGAAGAGAAAATGGCCATTTTTCACATTTCCCTTAACCAGGGAAGTGTTTTTGACCCCGGGAATGCGCGCAATCGATTCCGCGCATAAAATTACGACTAGAGGGATCATTTTAAAGCAAAAATTCGGGTCCCAATTTAAAAAATTACAAAAAGTGCTTCGTTTTGAATATTTGCCGGCTGTAAATCTACAATGAATGTGCCCATAAAAAAAGCAAAAAAAAAATTCGTTTCTCGGAATTAGGGTCATGCAAACATTTTCATGCATCGTATGTTCTCAAACGGTTTCCGCATAGAAATCCTTAGACAGCCGGTTGTACGACAAAAATTCGAATTTTAATTCATTTTCTTCTCAAAGCATCACTCCCCTCCTTAAAGGATCTTGAATAATTTTAAAGGGGCTAGGGAAGCATTTTTCAGGGCTATCGAAGCATTTTAAAGGTTTGATAATGACCGTAATTGATTTTTTGCAAGAAAGGCCACCCTATGAGCCATTTTCCACACTGATCTAATGCAAAACTGAAAAGCGATGGTCCTTTGGATCGAATAAATGGATTTTTAATATTTTAAATTTTTTAGTTCATGATAATTATGAAATAGAGGAAGAAGAAGAAGACACCACAGATGCAAATAAATCCTTTGAATATAAACATAGTGAACTAGAAAGAGAATTTTGGGGCAAAATTTTGGAATTTGAAAAAGGCTCTGGTGAAAATAAAACCATCCAAGCTGAAAAACAAGGTTTGTACCCATTCAAACTTTTAACTTTTATCAATTTTAGAATCCTTCCTTCTTGATGTCATAGCAGTTTTTGCTATGGCTTCTTTGTGCCTAATAACCTTATGGGTAGTTGTCTTATATGCATACGGGTATCAATGTATGGGTCCACAGAGGCAAGAAAAAGATATAAATGTGAAAGATAAATATCAACCATATCGGTCTACCACTCCTAGTTATAGAAGCATAACTAGTTCAAATAGGTCTTTGCTTAAACCTGGATCAGAATCTCCATATATAGGCAGAAGTACAATAATAACAATAGGCCAATCAGATTCAGCTAGTTCTTTAGTGGCATTGTAACATTTTTGTATTTATTGTAATTTGTACATATTTTTTGATGTCTGATTTTTCCAAGCACAATTTTTTCAATAAAAATTTTTGAAAAAATTTGAATTTTTCAAACGTTTCATCCGCAAATGTCCGTTCGCAAATGTCCATCCGAAATATCCCGCCCGCAAGTATCACACCGCCAAAAATTAGAGGTTACCCCCTAAAAATTGAAAACTTTGCGAATTTAAAAAATAGCTTCAAATCGGCTAATTTTTCTATCCGGGGGTTTTTGACTATGGGGAACAGAACGTTTGCAACGTCATCATCTGTAACATCGACATCAGTGACGTCGAGAATCTCAAAAAATTTATGTTTAAAAATGCAATAATTGGATTTATCCGTGCAAATTTTCGGAAAATATCCAATTCTTTTTTCACCTATGAGTCCTACCCCCTGTGGATAGTTGAAAAGAGGGGATCGAAAATTTTCTAAAATTTCCTCCCTTATGTTTTTCGTGCTTTCAGCGTGAAATTTGCGCGGGGAGGGGGTGAAATTCCAGCCCTTTTTTCACATACGTCCATACGCGGATTTTCCAGACATTGCATCTTAAGAAATTTTATGTATTGGAATAACTTTAGTTATACTAATCCTTTTCTTTGGATATACAACCATAGTTACTAGTTTCTTCAAAAACTTCATCACCACGTTCCTATACGTCTTGAGCACCACTAATGTAATAATAGCATCACACAACGTGAGTAAAACATTGATCACATCCTGCATTGTTGAGAAAAAGATATATGCATTAATAAAAATTTCATATAACGTCGTATCTTGAAAGAAATAAAACATAAATGCTAGATTGAATCCATTAATTAGATAATTTATAAAGGAAATAAATGCTTGGAGAAGACAAAACACCGTAGCTCTTTTAGCGTCTGATAAAACTGGGGTATTGGCAGACAAAAGTTTGGTCTGCACACGAATTTTCATCGAAACCAAAATGGCAAAAATAATTGTTGAAGCCATCCAGAGAAAAAAATAAACTAACCAAATTATTGTTGAAGAAACTGAGGACCAATAATCGATCCCGATTGTTAGCAAATCAAAAATTATTATAAACAGTAAAAGGGTTTTAGTACCAACAAATCGATTGTACAAGGAAGTATAGTAAAAGTAAAAAATCGATTAATTGCTATAGGAAAGCAAGTATTTAAGAGTAAGTCATATGTATAAGTGTGAAAAATTTGATTGATAGCCAAGCCGAAATCGAAGGGAATCGTTTGAGCAAAAAACAACGTGTAGATATCCATATAAAAACCATATAGTAGTGCAATAGTTATACCGTTTAGGATAAAATATTTAAAATGCTCTTTTATTTCAACACTAAATGAAACGAGGAAAATTATCAAGCCGAAGAAAATTAACAAGTGGAGTAGTGGTGGGTAAATAAGATTTCTAACAGCTATCATATTATGGCAATAGATTGTTCGATTAAAATCGAGCGAGATGTTATAGAAAAATCTCAAACTTGCATTAGGAGAACAGAAAATCGTTGCGTCCATGTTAGCTTCATAATAAATCTCGTAATACTGATTCTGTATAAATATGAAGTCAACAAGTAAGTACAAGATTAAAAAGTATGAAGAAAAAAGCTCAAAACAAAAGTGCACATCCGAAAAAAATCGAATTCTTAATTAAAATAATTCATTAAAACGCATTCATGTGAATTTTTTAAATTACTTTATTTTTAAGACAAATGATAACATTCTTCACAATAGTCAAAACTTGAAAAAGTAGCTGATGCAAAAGTTCATGACTTTGTTGTTACAGGTTGGCCCCAAAAAAGAGGCAAAGGGTCATCCAGATATTATGTAATCAAAATTTTCGGGTTTTTTGGCCCCCCGAAAAATTCTTTCGGATTCATGTTCCCCATACCCGAAAACCCCCCGAGTGAGAGTGACCATTTAGCTCCTTTTTAGGAGCTTTTCCCCTTTTTTAACCTCTTTTACCCCTTTTGTATAAAAAAGGGGTAAAATGACTCGTCGACAGTGCCTTGGGCAGGGGATAATTACATCTCCCTCTTGGCTGGAAAATGATAAATTTTTCCTAATGGTCTCCTTATGTTTTTGCCCGAAATTTTGGAAAAGTAAAAAAACTTAATGGTCACCCATTACGATTAAGGAAAAACTTATAATGGGCTTCCGATTTTTGTTTCTATTCAAAAAATTTTTTAAACAGACTTTTGATTTTTCGCCAAAAAGCAAAACTTTAGATAGGGCATGGAACTACAAAACCTACTTTAACACCGACGTGTCTCAAGCTTGACCTGACAGGGTACTAAGCGATTAAACTTTGAAAAGGCCAAAAAACTTCTAATTTTTGCGAGCGTTAAATTCTTAAGTTGAAGAAGTTTGACCAGCCAAGTAAAATTGCAAAAATAATATTTAGATCACGGTCTGTAATTGTACATAAAAATTTATTTCAATATCATACGTGGTTATTTAAAAAAATGCTTATCAAAATCATGAAAAAATGGCAATTGGAAGTTGTTAGACCCTACATTAGACTACTTGAAGTAATCTATTCGATAAAACCTAGATTCAGTGATTTTTCCTGTTGTATCGAACACTGTCAAGCACAAGATACTCAGAAATTGCGAGGCTTAGCTCAGATGAATCATTTCGAAAGATCGGAAATATGATCAATCCAAGAAGAGACAGTGCATGCAAAGATTGATTAGTCGACTCTTATTTTCTTTCATAATCCAGCCAAAAAGCAAAAATATGGTAGTTTTGATAAGAAAAACAACATATTTTGAAGCATTTACCGGTTCGTGGCCACTGATGCATATATGCATCAGTCATTGAAGCTCAATTCAACGGTTAGATGATATTGGCGAATTTTAAATTTTACTTTTAAAATATTCTTCATGCATTAAACTAATAATCTGTATAAAAAACTTTTTGGTCAACTCATTCTATGAATTTTTTTTAAAAACATTCTTTTTAGCTTATTTTCGACTGCAATTTTACTTTTCGTCAGAATCTGTTTAATTTATGTTTATTTCGCTTTGAATTTTTTTAATATAAAAAGTTCTTTGAGAGTAAAAATCAATTTTCTTGAAATTACATTTTCCTTACATGAATATTCCTAATTTGTACCTAGAATAGCAATAATAGCGAATGTGAAAAAAATCTGAAAATTGCTGAGTGTTTCATACATAATTAATGTACATTTTAAGTCATGGGACACGGCACATAAGTTGATCAAGAAAGCGATTATTGCAATGTTTATGTTAAAATAGGCTAACTAAAAAAATTTTATGAAAATCTTAGTCTTTGAAAAGAGAAAAAAAATGAAATTTTGATATATAGGACAAAAGTAATGATATAAGAAGAAAAAATCATGGGCTAATATTTTCTCAATATTGCTATTTTGTGGGTCAATTGCTTTCACTTCCTTAAATGTTGTTCTTGTCAAAAATCGGCCAACTCTTAAAGGACCAAGCCACTCAGTTAAAATCATATGAAAAAGTGATATATTTGGAAAGATCATGAAAAATTGAGCATTTTTTGTTTTCACGGCATCATCTGAATCGTTTTCTTCATCGAGATAAATGCATTTAAAAATATGGATTCGTATGTTTTCGTTGTAATAATCAAACTTTTTTGAATTTTTTGCTTTAAAATCGCGAAAAAATAGCACCAACCGGCAGAGAATTTTATGCTGAACAACTTTGCTAATTGAAGTTTGCGTAAAAAATTATTTTCTTCGATCAAAAATGCAAAGTAAGTTTAAATTCATGCAGGTTTTAGTTTCAATATACAAAAATTCAAAAATGTAAAATTATTTTGCATTTTTGATCGGAGAAAATAATATTTTTACGCAAACTTCAATTAGCAAAGTTGTTCAGGATAAAATTCCCTGTCGGTTGATGCTATTTTTTCACGATTTTAAAGCAAAATTTTTTTAAAAGTTTGATTATTACAACGAAAACATGTACATGACTTCATAATTTTAAATGTATTTATCTCGCTGGGGAAAGCGATTCAGATGATGCCGTAAAAACAAAAAATGCTCAATTTTTCATGATCTTTCCAAATATATCACTTTTTCATATGATTTTAACTGAGTGGCTTGGTCCTTTAATGTAAAAAAATTATGTAAATGTTGAAAAACAACATTCAATAAAATTTGTTTTTTACTCGAGAATTCGCTGCTAATCTTTTGACACCATTAGCTAATGAATTTTTTGTTTATGTATTTTATGAAAACAAAAATTACTTGTATTCATGATTGTGGCATTTTCTAAACGAATCTATTTTAGAAGTTATTTTTCATGCATATTTTTAATAAAAAATTTGTCATCTCTTGAATATAAATGAAAAACATTTTGTCATCTCTTGAATTTATATACTCTAATTTTGGTCTTTTAAAAATATCATGCGTGTGTTAATTTACCCGGCAACTCTTGTCAATTTTTATTGTTGGTATTTAACATTTTTCTTCAAGATTACAAAATCTAATGTAGACCCCCTCCTCCAGTAGCGTAGGCAGAAGGGTTGGGGCACTTGCCCACAAAGGCTCTAGGAACTTCCACAACAAAAAAAGCGGAACTTCCAAAACGGTCGATTTTCTCCACTTTCTCGTGATCAAAAACAAAAAATTCGGTCAAGAACAAAAAATTCCGTCAAGTTCTCCATATCGAAAAACCCCTAGATACAAAAAATCAGCTGGAAAATTTTTTTAAATTTAATTTTTTAACCCCTTGATCCCCCTTTACAGTATTTTTATTGTACAGGGAGATCAAGAGGTTACAAAATTGAATTTTAAAAATTTTTTCAGCTGATTTTTTGTATCCAGAGGTTTTTTGATATGGGGAACTCGAATATGACGGAATTTTTTGTTTTTGATCACAAGAAAGTGAAGAAAATCGACCGTTGTGGAAGTCCTAGAGCCCCCACAAACGGCAAAAAGCATAAGGGAGGACCCTTATGTAAGGGAATTTTTTTAATTTCGGTCCTCTAGGGTGATGCACTTCCCCCATCCTTGCCTACACCACTGTCCCTCCCCCATAATCTTTGGCAATCCTTCTTCCTCCCACTAGATTATGTAATTAATACTTGAATAATTCCAAAGGCGTATAATTTTTCATATTCGTTGAAAACATTTTTTTTTATTTGATCAAGATTAATTTTTCATTAAAAAACAACGGTTCATTATCCATCACGCTTTCTTATATTCAGAAAAGTTGTACAACGCTTAATTTAGCATTTTGCTTGGGAAAGTTCTTTTTTATTCATTTCCGCCTGATTGTGTTGAAAAGTATAGGATTGGAGGCGACCTGAATTCGCGTGATTGTTAGTTTTAAAGAATGACACCATGGAAACCAAAAGTCGGATAAGTTCACATGGGTACTGATCTAAAAGATTTTCGAAATGCCTATTTATAAAGGTTATTATTGGAAGTCGATGATTGGAAAGACAAAACAGTGACTGTAATATTCAAGGAAAATATTTTCCTTTTAACTATATGGCTATGAAACTTTTACTGAATTTTTGTATCTTATTAATGATGTCATATGGGATATGCAAGCCAAGTAAATTTTAACTAATAAAATAATTCCTTTCTAAGGGAAAAAACCGGGGCTCAGAATGGGTCTGATAGCACTAGGACCAAATTCGCCAAATTTTTCACGGACATTTTTCATCGTTTTCTCACAATGGACATTTTTCACCTGTTATGACTACGCTTTTAGAGACCGGAAAAACAGGGGGATTTTTTTCTACAAGTTCAAAAATCGACAACAAGGGGTCATTTCAATGTGTTTACCTATTTTAAAGCAATTATTTAACTATTTTTCGTTAAAAAATCAAAATTTCCCTTGAATGCACGGTGAAAATTCGAATTTTAATTCATTTATCTCCTCAAAGCATCCCTCCCCTGAAGGGCCATAGAAACATTTTAAAGGGACTAGGAAACAGGGCTGCATGGGAACAGGTCCAATGACCGGAACGGGAACAGTAAGGTACGGAATCGGAACCGGAACGGAACAGGGAACAGCAAAAATAACCGGAACAAAATTTTCAAATTTTTTAAACCGAATTTTTTAATTTTTTTTTCAAAACATTTTCATTTTTTTAAACAAATCATAGAATTTTTAAAATGGAAATTTTTTTAAAAAGAAATTTATTGGATATTTTTGTGAGAATTTGATTCATATGAAGATAAAATTTTCGAAAATTTTTTTAGAAAACATTCAAAAAATAATGAAAAATTGCACATTATTTTTTGCAGTTCCGGTCCAATTTTAACGAAACAAGGAACAGCCAAAATGACCGGAACTTAACGGAACCGGAATGGGAACACAGCCCTGCTAGGGAAGCATTTTTTCAGGTCATTGAAACATTTTAAAGGTTTGATAATAATCGATTTATCGCAAGGAAAACCACCCCATGGGCCATTTTACACACTGATCTGATGCAAAACTGAAAAACGATGGTCCTTTGGATTGACTAAATGAATTTTTAATATTTTTGATTTTTAGTTCACTATGAACATGAAATAGAGGAAGAAGAAGACATTACAGATGCAAACAAATCATTTGATTATAAATATAGTGAATTAGAAAGAGAATTTTTGAACAAAATTTTGGACTTTGAAGAAAGCCCTGATGAAAATAAAACCATTCACGATGAACAACAAGGTTTGTACCCATTCAAACTTTTAACTTTTATCAATTTTAGAATCGTTCCTTCTTGATGTCATAGCAGTTTTTGCTATAACTTCTTTGTGCCTAATAACCTTATGGGTAGTTGTCTTATATTCATACGGGTATCAATGTATGGGTCCACGGAGACAAGAAAAAGATGTAAATGTGAAAGATAGAAATCATCCATATCGGTCTACCACTCCTAGTTATAGAAGCATAAGTAGTTCAAATAGGTCATTGCTTAAACCTGGGTCAGAATCTCCATATATAGGCAGAAGTACAATAATAGGCAAATCTGACTCAGCTGGTTCTTTAGTGGCATTGTAAATTTTTTTGTTCGTTTGTTGTAATTTGTAAATATTGTTTTTGCCAGTTTTTCAACGATTTTTTGGGGGGCTTTTAAGTAGGGCAATTACCCATCCCATCGTCGAAAAAAAATTAAAAATTTTAACATTTCCCCGTTTATTTTTAACAAAAACTTTTATCACCAAAAATGGCTATTTTCCAACAAAAATTACAATTTTTAGCAAATAATTTCAATTTTTGGTGAATTTTTAATTTTATGAAAAATCGAATTACACCATTGCTCTCCATGACCGGATCAATGATACAAATTTTTTGGCATACGGACCGTTGTTCCGCAACTTAGCGCCCGACAACACTTATTTCCTGACAGATGTTCCCATGACAAAATTTTCGTGACAGTCCTTCATGACACAAAAAATTGTGAAAAGTATTTTATCACAGTTGTTTTAGCACAAAAGTTACACCGACAAATGTTTTATGACAATTGGCCCAATTCCTAGCTTGAACCGTACGGTCAACCGTGAACCGATCGGTTGACCGTACGGTTCAAGCTAGGAATTGGGCCAATTGTCACCACGACACTTATTCCCGCGACAGATGTTTCGCGACACTTGTTACTCAAAATGTTTTCTCCTTGATAAGTTTGACAGGCAGGTTAGACAACGATGTAATTTTTTGCAGCAGAAGCGGGGAGGAAAAGGGAAGAAAAATTACATCGTTGTCTAGCCTTCTGTCGAACTTATCAAGGAGAAAAATTTTTTGGGTAACAAGTGTCGCGGGAACAAGTGCGAAATATTTGTCGCGGTAACATGTGTCCTAAAACAGGTGACGAAAAACAACTGTCATAGTAACTTTAGTACAAGGAACAAATGTCAATAAACATGTGTGCAGAAACAACTGCCTGAAACAAATGTCATGAAATAGGTATCGTGTAACATGTTCGCGGAACAACGGTCCGTATGCCAATTTTTTGCTCATAAGATTAAAAAAATTTACACTCTCTTCATCTCTCATGGGGCTGAGCCAGTAGTGAACCAGACCTCCCCCCCTCTCCAACTATTCCTAACAGGATAGGATGGGATGGAGTATTGTAGTTGATTTTTTGAAAAATGAGAATTTTTGAAAAAATTTACAGGGAGCCACTACTGTTGTTCATTTTTATAAGAATATAACTTTTTGCGCGAAAGTGGCTTAATAAATATTTTTGCCAAAAATGAATATTAGGCAAAAATCGCATTTTGACCTAAAATTCTCATTTTTGTGAGGAAAAATAACCATTTTTGACTATGTTTGATGAAAGAACATTTTTATTGAAAAATGAACAATTAAAAAAAATCAAATTCGAAAAAAACCAATTTTTCCCCAAGTGGAATATGTGTCAATTTTTCTAGGAACTGATTTGAACACTCCCTTGTCTACGACACTAATTTAAATTTTTTGTGTATAAATAAAAAATTTTATTGTAAAAAAATTTAAAATGTTTACAAATCAAGTTTGCCATATCCTAGCTTCCTTCATTTCAATATCTTTAAAATTTTCCTCTTTCTCATATGTAAATGTCACCGGCTTTGTCTGCCACAGCTTCCACATATCTGAATTTGCAGAATTGGAAATAATAAAACTCGTTGTAGCCGTTTTTCTGGATTTCATTAATAGTCGCTCCAATTTACACTCGAAATTACCTAATAGGTAGCAAATTCCATTAACGCAAAAGCAGACTATAAGGAAAAGGAGAAAAATAACAAAAAGTGCAGGTAAAATATAGGAAACATTTATATAAAATTTTATGGAATCTACTTTTTCTGGGTCCATGAAAATAAAAATAAAACTAATACACAAAATATATACAATTGTTTATTCGCAAGTAAACAATTTGGTTTTTATGATCGATGCATTCGAAGAAGCCATCATCTGGCTAATGGGCTATAAATTCAATTTGGTGGACTCTTTTTATGTTGACTAGGTTTTAGTCTCTTTATGAAAAATTCTTAATGCTAATTTAAAGTTTAACAGCAAGTATTGAAAATTTTGAACTTATAGGTTAAAGGACAAGAGTATCAAAAAAGTATCTTTAACAGGGTTGCCGTTTTTACTTAAAATTAAGTAATTTACTTAAATTTGAGACCCAAAACTAGTGATCATTTAAGTAATTACTTAAATTTGGTTCCAAGAAACTTAAATTTGAAAGATTCATCTGGCAACCCTGATCTTTGTAGCCTATCTTGTAGAGCACAAAATTCTAGGCAACATTGGTTAAAAAAGTTATGTGTTTTGAGCTAAACTTTTATGTAGTTAAATGTTTCTCAAGTACAGAGTGCGGCAAAAGTTCTTGGACAAACGTTTCAACTAAAATTTCCTCGAAAAGTGCAAATATTTCTTTCAATTTTTTTGCTTGATCTTGCAGCTTAGAACCTTTTTGAACATTTTTGCTTA
>JAQGBS010002646.1:0-12782 GCA_034698545.1 Acrobeloides obliquus | reverse complement strand
AAGATAGCCAGACGCTTCCAGACAGCAACGGCGTCATTCTTTTGTGTATTATCGAGATAATCCTGAGTTGTGCGAACCTTTCCGCTAATAACATGAGCCATTGCTTCCTATAATGTTTTTGGTGCTTATGATATGGTTTTAATTACTTGAAATAAGTCCCAATACTCCGGTCGAAATCCATAAAGTTTTGAATAGGTAACATGACGGGCTCCAATTTTGTACAAGAATGGTTTAACAAGATCGGTTTGAGCAATGTTGTCAATCACTCGAGAGAGTGTCTAAATTGTTAGATTGATAAAATGACGTTAAGACAAAAAATTGTTTGATCTCCTAAATTCTAGATTCTTATGTTAATTTACGGTCTCTAGCGTCTTTTCTGGTCCCACTAATCCCTTATTACTCATGTGTTATAAGTAAATTCAATTAAAGACACTCTTACTTGCGCAAAAATATATCCTTGCATATGAAACTCTTTCGACTCTCTCCAATTTTCGCCATGTTGATGAATTTTCGGGAAGAAATGCTTAACTTCCGGGTAGTTCTCAAAAATATAGACATAAATACTAGCTCCCAATTCAGTCAAATCATCTTCATTATCACTCCAAGTAGCCTTGATCAACATGATTTCATACTCACTAGGTTCCCAAGAAGTGTTATCCACTTGTCTACGAATCAATTCTGGTGATAAAGAGCCGCAACAAAACATGGCTATATGTAGGAATTGTACAAGCAACTAATGAGCGACAACTTGTAAAAATGTTTATAAATCTATATAAGGAAGATGTTTAGACGATGTTGATTGACGTTATTCCGGAACATTTAGGATGATATAAGAAGGCTCACGTATCATCTAATTTTAGACTTTTGGTTGATTACTAAAGATGTTAGTGCCGCTTATGAATTAAACATCTTCTAAGAGATGTTTTAAGATGGAAAGTGTGTTTTCGGATAGAATAAAAATCAATTATTTTTTTGAGCTTTATAATTAGTGAACTTGGTCTTAAGTTGTTTATTTATCTTAAAATATCTCGAGAATAATCAAAATTCTATAAACTTGATAAAATAAAAAAAGTTTTTAGGCATGTCTATTCAATTGGAATGTAGCCGACAGTCCTTCCTGACCTAAAAATGATATAGTAGGCTAAAAAAATCGACTTAAACTTACTGATAACAATTAAATTTAATTAATTTTCTCGTATATTGACCAATATTCTCAAAAATTTGGCCGGGTAAAATTCGATTTCCATTAACATCGATACAACCTAAAATTTTGAGTTATTAATACCTGAATCATACAAGGGCAAGGGGTCGGGACAATCACAATTTTGCGAGGTTGGATGCACAAGGTCTTACGTCAAAATTTTCAATACTACATATTTTTTCGATTTTTTTTGGGTCAACATAACGTAAAATTCGTAGTATTGCCCGCCGCAAATTTTGCGAGGTCCCCTTCTAATTTCGCCAATTTGCGACGTGGGTTGGGTCGGACTGTCCGACCCCTTGCCCATGTATGACCTGAATACGAGAGTTTGGTTGTAAAATTAAAAATGAAAAAAGCTCCAATTAGGATATTTTCTAATAAAAATCGCTTGTTTTTAGTAAAACAATTTTTCGAAAGCCCGTCAAAATAGGGCTTTTCACTATACTGTGGAGATTTTTTATCGAAGACACGCCGGTTTTTGATTAAAAAAATCACATAGTTCTTGACGACCCGAACTTCTATCACTAATGAAAACCTTATTAATTAGACTGGTTTTCTTATGTAAGGTCGATTCTAGCAGTTGTTCATCAGGATAAGCTAGGTTAGTAGTTTTTTTCAGAAAACCATGGGTGAGGATGGGTTGTGAACCCAAAAATTCCTTAATCCTGTTGTTTTCCCATGGGAAAATGATTATAGGTCGGCAAGGTGGAGTCTCTCCCTGACTGACGCACTCAAGAACCCAAAATTGAAGGGGGACCACTGCATGAACCCCGCCGAACATATGAGGTGGTCAAAAACAAAGTCGGCAAGAAGGGGAGTCTCCCCCTGACCCACTTACTCATGGACCTAAATTTGAGGGGGACAACCTCATCGTCCCCCCCCCCCCCCACCTTGCTGACCTATAAAAATGATCATTTGCATTTTCATCATAAAACATCCTAGTTCAGTGATTCTCAACAAAAATGTGGTTTTTTTTACCAGAAAACAGCTGATATCTTATTTTTAAATAAAAAATTATAATTCGGAAATCTTTCATTGAAAAAACCTAATGCTAGCATCTGACATCGGAAAAACGTGAGAATCAGTTCACAAGAAAACTGTCCCTGGGATTAGTATTTTGTGATTTGTTTACCAGAAATTGGCATAAAACGACCGAAACCTCATAACGTTAAAAAGTACCCTTGATAATCATTGTTCCATCCTCGCAACGCCAAAATAGATATCTATTGGTCTCATCGACTTCTTCACCTTCCTGAAGTTCTTTACCATCATAGTCACAAGTGTTAAACTCTGCCTTACAAATGGCAAGAAATAAAGCTTGTAAAATCAAAAGCAAAACAAAAGATCGAGGACTCATAGTTAAAGATCTCATTTTTATGATTTTACATGAAACTTTTATACTGTTATTCGATCAAAACTTATTTATTTATGGGTTTTTGGTGTTTAGTATTTAACAATCTGGATAAGAAGACAAAAATTTCATTGAAATGATTAATATTGAACCAATTACAGAGAAAAAACAAGTCTTGCCTATTTTTTTACACATTTATAACGCGACAATTTATGAGTAAAAAATGACGGAATATGTACAAACAAAATAAAAAATGGGTTTGCTGTGAACTAGAAAATACATAACTAGAACCGTTTCATAATGCCATACAGGAACTCATAAATACACAACTAGAATCATGGCTCTAACAAAATTGAAACGCAAAAATTTCTTTGTTGCCTGACTTTCTATTGAACTTATCAAAGAGAAAAAACTTAATGAAAAGACCCTTTTTGCTTTCAGCAAAAGGGTCTTTTCACTAAGCTTTTGCTCTTTGATAAGTTCGACAGAAAGCCAGACAACAAAGAAATTTCATTAGTGGTTCTAGTTGTGTATTTTCTAGTTCACAGCAAACTAAAAAATGATCAAGAGTTTAAGGAATATTTATTTCGCGATGGCATTCGTTGAATCGAACCCTTCTTTGAGGTTATTTATGACAAAAACAGAGAATTTCTTCCAGGTTGCAATAGCATCGTTCTTTTGAACTTTGTCTAAATTACAGTTCATGGATGTTAAGATGCGATTGGTCATACACAATGCCATAGCATCCTAAAACAGACAACTTTAGATTGAAATTGGCGAAATTGAAATTGATGAAAATTACCGTAAAACTATCCCAAAACTGTGGTCGAAACCCTCTCTTCGCATAAGCAACATGTCTAGCTCCGATCTTATACAAAAATGGCTTCACCAGATCAGTATTCTCGATGTTTTCGATCACTTTTGACAAGGTCTAAAAAATCTAGATAACAGCCAATAAATTTGATCCCTTACAGTTGCAAACAAGTATCCTTGCATCTTGACATCTTTGGAATCTCTCCAACCTTCACCATGGTGATGAATCTTGGGGAACAACGCTTTGACATGCTGATTATTCTCAAAAATGTAATAATAAATATCGATTCCGAGATTGTTCAAATCGTCGGTATCATCGCTCCAAGTTCCCTTGATCAGCATGAGCTCATACTCATTTGGTTGCCATGAAGAGGTCTTTTTCTTTTTCGGTTTTAGATCCGGAGAACCACAGCAGAGAATATTGGCAAGCATGGTGGATAAGGAAGTAAAAATCTAATTAGATCTAAAATTCTCGTAAACTTATAGAAGAATCGTATTTTACACTGGTATGTTTATAACGCGGATCCTTGTTTATACATTTAAGAGGTGGGTCTATATATGTGCTAAAGAATAAAGGTTATAAAGTTAATCCGACAACATGGTGGCCAAACGGAAAGGATTAGATTACGGAAAAAAGTATACAGTAGAAAGCTTAATTTGTAAACAATCTTAAGCAATCCTTGCAAGATTATTGAAATAAATAGATATGCACGAAAAGATTGAAAAACATAAGTATTCTAGAGATATTATTGTTATGATCACAAGATCATAGCGAATTTGTTTGTACCAGGGAGGATGGGAACCTTAGATTGAACTAGAATATATGTTGACTTTCTGATCTACTTTTTTCCCAACGTATAGTAACGTATCGGTCCTATACGTTACTAAAGCATTAGATCGTTACACCTTGGTGACTTATGATCAACCATCGAACAAACTATATTATACTAATTCGTTTTTTGTAGCACCACAAAAAAGACTTATCTCTTTTTACTGCTACAATCTCAAACATACATAGGCAGACCCCAGGTTTTCCACCTGGGAGGGGGGGGGTATGGGTCGGGGTCAAGGGAGGGTTGTGGGTCGAGGTGGGAGAGGGGGGAGGGTAGAATGTGGGTCGGAAGGTCGAAAAATTGAAGATTAATATTCGAAAGCAGTGGTGGGAAAAGGATAAGAAAGAACAGCCAAGGACAATGTTGTCCTTTCTTATCCTTTTCTCACCACTATTCGAAAGATAGGTTACAAGTACTCTTATTCTGTCGGACGTGATGATCCGTTACTGTGCAGGTTTTAAGTAGATTTTCCCCTAGACATTGGGTTACAACTTTCACTAATATCCGGCAATTGGTCAAATTATTAATAACGACACCTGGACTCGAACCCAGCGCCTCCAGATCAGTTGCCCAACCACTGAGCCACTTGTCACGGTGAGTGACATCCTTCTATTTTGATCCAATTTACTATTTCCCACACCCCACAATTTACGTATACAGGCAGATTCGATTCCGAGGCATAATCGTCCCAACCGGACTTCGGTCTGCCAATCGTAAGGGGAGCCTTATGGTTTCTAAATCTTCGGACAATTTAAGGGGGAAAATTGTTGAGATTGACCCCCCACGACGTGCCGACATTTGCGGATTGCTGAAAAAGCTCGATACAATCCACAAATGTCGGTCCGCAAAAGTTCGTCCGAAGCGTCGGCACGCCACCCCCCCCCCCCCCACACCGCTAACGACGCCTATGATCCCCTAGAAGCATTCATATTTAGCATTTTAAAGGGAAAATGGAACTACGACGATAGAAGACTATCCTAGGAACTACATTGCAAGGTGCGTGTCCTTGCGTTTATATATCCTTCTGATATTGGCCATCTAAATAGTAAACATTTCCTTTCGTACTAGGAACGGCTTACATCCCGAAAAAGCTTGATTAAAATTTTTATAAAACTTCCTTGTTTTTTCTTACCCTATGAAACTTCCTTGTTTTTTTCTTACTCCAAACAGATATTAACTCATTAAAAAATTGGTAAAAACAACAAATATTTATATTAGACATAATTAACTCAAAATTTCTTAAATCACAAGGATGCTGGTTTGGGTAATTGTCAGTTGGTGACATAAAATCTCTACCAAGGCTTAGGCCTAGACTTAGGCCTAGACTTAGACCTAGGCTTAGGCCTAAGTGCTGGTAGAAATTTTATGCCACCAACCTGAAATTGTCAGTTGGTGACATAGATTTATGTCACCAACTGACCGTTGCTCGTTGGTTTTCATAATACTTTTTAAGACCAAGAACAAACAATATCTCAAAAAACAAGCCATATCTACAGTTTTTTATGTGAAAGATCAACAGTGGAAGTTGTTTTTAAGAGAAAAATCGTCTCCGACTTTGACGTCTATGATATCTGTCCTGAATATATTTAAAAGTGATATAAAAAACTATTTTCAAGATCCAAAGGTAATAACCCGGATTGAGTGACATATAAACTAGTAGAATTGTTGGAAATTTCGTCAACAAAGCTGCCAGTATCCGAAAGAAACCAACTTAACCATCAGATGAATTTATACCATAGCTATATTTATAGCAACTTTCAAATTTACGTCAAGCTTTAATTTGTAGTCTGTAAATTTTGTTCCGGAATGGATTATACTTCTCTCCATGTTATGCCGTAATATTTGTACGCTCAAAAATCTTCCCTGTTACGTCAATTTATTCATTAAAACTATACATCTCCTCTTTTATTTATAGAAATGTAGGGAGTATTTTAAAGAGACCAGAGAATCAAAGGATATGTGTGCACCAAAATATTTTGGTTACTTGATTTAATAAGGCACCGGAATTGCATCTGCTACGACACGTTTCCGGACATAATGTTTATTTTTCATGCCAGGACTAAGGAGTTGCTTTTTGAAGGACAATATTGGAAGTATTTTTAGAATCAATTTATTTATTTATATTTTCTTTAGAGCCAAATAGGAAATGGACATTGAGCTCTCGAACATGGATGTTTTATCAATTTATGCCTCTCTAATAAATTTAAACTTACATAATAAGGAAGTAGCTTTTATTTCTTTACTAAAGGAAGAAATGTTTGTCATAAATGTGCTTTTAAACTTTTAAAATATAACTCTTTCTCTTGTTCAGCACTAAAAACCATGAGTTTCCCAGAAATCATTTTTAGATGAGGTATGTGAAATCGGTAATTTTGTTCTGTTTCATCTTCTTTTGATAAAGGCGAGATTTTTGCATGAATTTGTTTGCAGATTCTAAAAAATTGGGTTGTCAATAGGGCTGAGCGATGAGATGAATTAGTGAAGGCCCTAAAAGACTCGTACATGGCCACAGGAAACTTTTCATCGCTCAATTCTTGATGTAATCAATTCTCCGTACGTAAAACCCCCTAGAGTTCCATTTTGTCGAAAATGAACATTTTTTGTCTGTTTTGTCAGAAAATTAAGACCACCCTGTATATCAGATTTTGGGTGCGTTCCTAAGTTGAACCGTACAGTCAACCGTACGCTCTCGTGGCCCTATAAGGCTACCCGTGATCCGTATGTCAACCCGTACGGTTGACCTACGAATCACGGGTGGCCTTACGGGGCCACGGGGAGCCGTACGGTTGACAGTGATTAGTACGGATCCGTAAGGTTGACGGTTGACAATACGGTTCAATTTAGGAACGCATCTAAAATCTGATTTTTTTTAATAACCCTCCCCCTATCCAATTTGGTAGGGTGAGGGGTTTGTTCACGTGTGGTGCCCATGTGTGATGTAAACATGATTTTTATGTGATGATCGATTTTTGTCGTTATTTGTATAAATGTTAGATATTCGAAAATTTTCTGAAAATCACGAAAATCATAATTTTTTGAGTCAACTTGTACATATCAAAACAACACATAAAAATACTTCTTACGTATTTTCTGATCGATGGAGACATCATTCCCTCTATTAACGTCACTATCGCACTTCGTACATTTGTCGATGCAAGCGTTCGATAATTATTATTTGCTAGCATGATTTTTTAGACAAGTTTGAAAAATTGATAGTTAGTTTTTGTTTTTGCTAACATACGCAACTAAACATGCATAACAAATTGATCAAACTGATTGCAGGCGCTGGATCAGCTGTTCAGTCCTCTAGCATTTCGTATGGTTATAGGAATTAATCATTGATCACAGAAATTGGAACAAGTCTGATAGATTTTAGGTTATTTATTCCTAGGATAACTTACAAGGAACCTTTCCCAAGTGGCGTATGAGTTTTCAAAAAAGACCTATACTATCTTGTAAAGCATACTCAAGTTATTATTTAAAATTTTAATATTAGCTGCAGCTGAGCTAAACTCGAGTAGATAAACGCGTTGAAAGTTTTCATAAAAACGATTCAGTTTTATAAATAAAAATTATCAACACAGTTGCAACAGAAAAAAATGATCGACACAGTTGCAACAACATTTTTTGACCCGCTATCGGGGGTACCCCATGTTAAAAAATCAATTTTTTCAACTTTTTTATTTTAGCACCCCCTTTAACCATGGCCCTCTAAATGTTACAAATATGTTGCATGAAAATGCGACTATTACACATGTACTCGAGATTATAAACTCGCTCCAAAATTCTTAAAATACAGTTCTTGTTCTTGATCCGCACTAAACACCATGGGTTTCCCAGCCAATGTTTTTAAGTAAGGTGCGTTAAAACGATGATTTTGCTCTTCTACTTTATTGGTCTTATTAGGCATAATTTGGTTATAGATGTTTCTTATGATTCTAAATTGTATTCTAAATTCAATGATCAGACTAGAGTCTACTTGATGAAGGCTTTTTTCCACAGATGATTGGTCATTATAACTACGGTCGGCAATACCAATGCGTTGAATAGGATAGCGAAGTTGATGAATATGTACTCGACATGATTATAATGTGCGTTTACTTTGGTTACTTCGAAAATGAAATAGATCTAAATATTAGATATTAGTTGGGAAAATAATTGGAGACTATAATGCTAGGGTAGTGGCGTAGCCACAGGGGGAGGGGATACCAGGGGTACCGGTATCCCCCCCCCCCTTATGGGCCAAAGGCCCGAAAAAACATAAGGATCTCCCTTATGATTTTTTAGAAAAAAAGTTTGGTACCCTCCCCCTTAAAAAATTTCTCGCTACGCCACTGTGCTAGGGACATGCGAGATGATGTGTCATAAATTCCCGAATTTCTCTGATACAATGGACCGTATGTTTTATAGAACCCTGAAGGCAAGATCAAAACATGGAGGACAGATCTGAATCATAAGAATTTAGTCACTTTTCGACTTACTAAAATAGCAAAAATGTCTCCGATCGCTGTCGTCACAGCACACCATTTTGTAATTCTTAAAAATCGAATGTTTTCTGATACTTGAAAGCGTTCCCTTAGGCTATAATACAGGTACACTCTATGTTTATGCCTATATGAATTAAGATAATGGAGCATGAACAGCCACTAAACATCAAAAAAATTTAAAAAAAGAAAATTTGCCTCTTACCAAGATTGAAAAACATATTATGCAAGCTATTAATATAGCCCAGAGGTTTATTCGAAGTAGCTCTAAATTTACTCTTAGAAAAAAGTACAGTTGCGGACAAAAGTTTTGCCACCCCCTTAAGTCTTGCTCCCCCCCCCCCTTTAGGGGGCGGTAAGACTTTTGTCCGCAACTGTAAAAAGGTTTCTGAAATACCCCTTTAAAATAATGGGTGCCAAATTTTAAGTACTTTAAAATAAGGACATCTGAAACACCTAATCAGAAACCCTAATAAATCAACTGTTCTTTCAAATAAAGTATGAAAAAGTATAGCGTAAATTTTTAAAATACATATTGAAAGTTTTATAATCTGAAACGCATACTTGCTCGAATCATATATCCTATCGTACCAGCACAAATCCAAGGGAAAAGGAAGATAAATACCAAGATCGCTTTATGTTTCATATCTTCGTAAGTTTTTAACATAACAGATGCTAGTGTCCGCTCGATGGCAATGCCTAGATTGGTGAAAACATAAGAATAAATGGACATGGATCGAGCTTGATCGATTAAATAAAAGAATGGCATTGTGTTGAACGTATAGTCGATGGAATCTGAAATTAGGATAATGTATGTTGCTAGAAAATGTAACAAAAGTGCGCTCAGCTGATCATGCCTTTCTAAGACAGATGTATATGTTATATGTGTGTCCTACTGGGGTTAAAGGTGACGTGTGCTGGCACGTTACACATTCGAAATATGTGATGTGCCGGCACATGTGCCAGGAACGTGCTGGGCACACGTCACATGTCCTGTAGTCTAAACGGAAGAAGGTTATTTCAGTGAGGGGTGGGAGTACGCCAAAAAGTGACGCCACAAACTTGCAGCTTATATTATTTTTACACAAATTCAAAAATTCAAACGTGTTTGGAAATGGGATTTTTTTCTTATTATCATTTACCTATATGTGGATCAAATGACACACATATTATCTCTATAATCCTCCCTCCAGCTATTATAATATAAGCTATAGGCATATTAGCAATAAGAGCAATTAAATGCACATGAAATTGTGGAACTGATGCTACTAGATAAAATGTGATAAACACCACCACTAGGGAAACAATAGTACATGCAAATTCGAAGATTATAAGGCTTCGAAAAATAACATATTCGGTATCAGTGAAATTCATGTCAGCTTGAAAAGTCTTAAGTTTGCCAAATGTAAGAAACTTAGCAAATAAGAATAACGTAAAACGTTGAAAATTCGATTATCGTCGAGAAAGCATGATCACTATGGAAATCGTTGGAATTACCGGGAAATAGAACATAATTTTAATAGGTTTTTGAATCTAATAGAATTCACTCATGGTTATAGGCATATAAAACAAGAAATTATTTATTCTAATTTTTCAACAAATTACAACAAGTTTTAAACAATGTTGAGATTCTTCTGGCTTTGAATCAATTCTTGTAATAGCAAGCCATGTTAGCAGGATCAAATAGCTGTGCCGCATTCAAGGCAAGTTCAACAATAATTTAAAATTGTCGCCATAGCGGAAACTTTCGTTTTTAAAATCCAATAGACGACGGCTAACAAAACTTTAATGTTAGACTCGCCAGTGTTCACAATAGCCGAAGCTTTAGCTACGCCTCCAATTTTTGTCTCGCATAAATTCGATTACGCTTTCCCAAAAAGCTGAGCCATAGCTTATCAGAACCTAAGCTCGATTTTTACTTTATCATCGATTAATTGTTTAAATTGTTGTTATCCAAGCTCAAGCTCCTTTACCTATCACTTATTTATATAATCGATTTATTTAGTTTTTCTTCATTGCAAATAAAAGTAATTAAAAAACCACATCTATACACAGCATTTTCGACAAGCTGTTTCTTGCAATCGATCAACCTTTCACAAAAAGTGATATTCTACAAAGTTATTCGCCTTGATCTCAGGAATTCAATGAAACAAAAATTAGCCCAAACGGATTTAAATTCGAGTAGATAAACGCGTCAAACGTTTTCATAAAAACGATTCAGTTTTATAAATAAAAATTATCAACACAGTTGCAACAGCCTCCATGGTCGAGTGGCTGTGCGCTTGTCCTATTTTTTGTGCCACTGGTTCGATTCCCGGCGTGGGTATAAACTTTAAACCGATTTTGTGTAATCAGAAAATTTTTTAAGGTTTACATTCTGCCCGGTATGTAAATTTGTGCTTTACAAAAAATTTATCTTTATAAAATATATATTGTATCTAACAATCAAATTACACGTAAATTACAAGCTAAAATATACATCACCCATTCAATTATGACCATATTTTTTATTGATGATTATTTCCTTTTTTTGCGTCCCATTTTCACAAGTTGTTCAGTTTTCTCAGACGTCGATAATAGCATATGATCTCTACAGAAACAGCTCAAACCGTACTCGTTTTCCAACAAATTGTCTCGAGAAATGTCTCCTTTTTGTAGACTTTGACCACAACATGCACATTTGAAGCAGTGCTCATGAACTAAAGATTAAAAAAATTAACTTTTTGTAACCTTTCAATTCTATCTCTGTCTCTGTACCCTGTTCCTATAGATATACAGGGACATAGGTGGGCAAGGCGGGGGGAGGAAACCCCCAATGAGGTGGTCCCCCACCACCTCCACCAATAAAAGGACCTTTTTTAGCTTGAGGTAGTCTTCTGACACCCAATTTTTATGGACCACCTTATATGTTCGGCGGGGTCAATGCGTGGTGCCCCCTCAATTTTGGGTCATTGCATACGTGGGTCAGGGATTGAGTTGTCCGGGTTGAGTGGTCCGTAGGTTGAGTGGCCCTGGAGCCATTTGATACCTATTTTTCCCCACTGATGGGTATGTAGAGAAGGTTAAATGCCTAGTGTGAGTTATAACATACTCAGAAAATATGTATAGGGTGGGCCAAAAAAAGTGGATTTTTGGGATCCGAAAATTTATTTCTCTAAAGGTAATTTTATTTTAGGGGATCAATGGTGTGAATTCTCGAACCCTGAAAGTGCTTTCCTTAACCTGATTCAGGGAAAAAATTGGGTTTTTGAAATTGCAAAAAACGACGAATTTCGCTTCAAAACCCAATTTTTTCCTAATCAGGGCCAGGAAAGCATTTTCAGGGTTCGGAAATACGCGCAATCGATTCCCCGCATAAAATTACCCCTAGAGGGATCATTTTTAGAACAATACATTTTCGGATTCCAAAAAATCACAAAAATCCACTTTTTTTGGCCCACCCTGTATAATACTTACTTATTCTATAATCCACCTGTATTCCATCTACTTTATAAACACTTTTATTACAAACATCGCATTTGCCCAATTTTACATTGATAAATATAGGGTCCATCGTTATGACTCCCTTACAGACTTTTCCAGACATTTTAGAAAAATTAAATAAAACAAGAAAATAATCCAAACAGGTGGCTAAGAACGCTTGTTTTTATAAGTTTGTTCGGTTAGGCAAAATAAGATTGGTCAATGAGGTGTTTGAAGGTGCATCAGCTGTTCCACCCACGTCTGAACATTCTGGGGTTTAACGAATAACTTTGAGTTAGACAAAAACATTGAGTCAAAGTTTAGAAAAACAATCGATTGGATCAAAAAGATGGTTTATTTATAAAATTTTCTTGGATAATGATCGAAAAATGACTAAAATTAAAAAAATCATAAAGAAAAGTGACGATATATTAGATGAACTATGGCTACCACCGAAGCTTTTTATTGATAATGAGGTTGAAATCGTTGAGGTTAAAGAACCAGTCCAGTAATTTACAATCATATGAAAAAATATATATTCGTAAAGATCATGAAAAATGAAGCATTTTTTGTTTTTACGGCATCTTCTGAATCGTTGTAGTTTTCGAGATAATTGCGTTTGAAATTTTGAATTTGTT
>JAQGBS010002645.1:0-12783 GCA_034698545.1 Acrobeloides obliquus | reverse complement strand
CAAGTCAGTGGCAAAAGTACCTAATCTCGCCGAACACCACCATCTTTCTACAGGTTGGCCCGCTCGAGGCGCGTGATAATGCGTTGATCGTGCGAACCGCAGTTGAATGGATGAACACCACCACCGCCGGACCATCCATGCAACCCATGAACAATACCGAAGTGTTGTTGGACTCTGCCCAAGGGGAAATCGTGAGTGAGCACGATGAGCGGCTAACAATATGGTTCGAAGACAAGTTGATCAATCAAGTGCTGGATCAGTTCCGCTGGGACTTCGAGTGGCTGAGAAAGGATATTCCCGTCGAGAGTCAGGAAATTCCTGCTCAAACTCGGGAATTCCTCTCAGCGTTGTGTAACAATTGTTACTTTGAGCTCAACGTCTCGGCAAATGGAGCTCCAAGGGTTCAGTCCGTGAATGAAAGTATAGTGTTGGAAAAGTGGGTTTTGATATTTTTGCGGAAATTTTTGAATTTTTTTGAAAAATTCGATAAAAATTGAAAATGTGCTAAAAATTGAAAAATTCGTCAAAATAAAAAATTTCGTTAAAAATTGAAAAATTCATCAAAAATTGAAAATTTCGTCAAAAATTAAAAAATTCATTAAAAATTGAAAAATTTGATAAAAATTGAAAAATTCGTCAAAATTAAAAATTTTGTTAAAAATTGAAAAATTTCATAAAAAAATTGAAAAATTCGTCAAAAGTAAAAATTTCGTTTAAAATTGAAAATTTCTACAAAAATTAAAAAATTGATTAAAAATTGAAAAATTCATCAAAAATTGAAAACTTTGTCAAAAATTGAAAATTTCGACAAAAATTAAAAAATTCATCAAAAATTGAAAACTTTGTCAAAAATTGAAAATTTCGACAAAAATTAAAAAATTCATTAAAAATTGAAAAATTCGATAAAAAATTGAAAAATCCGTAAAAATTAAAAATTTCGTTAAAAATTGAAAAATTTATCAAAAATTGAAAAATTGAGATTTTTGAATTTTTTTCTAGGAGTGATCGAATTTTCTTGAAAGTGGTAAATCCCTCGAGAAATGTCACTTCGGTTTTTGTTTCCTTCTACCTCTTTCTCAATGTACAACTTTTGCCAAAAATTGAAAATGGCATCTTCCGAACGCGTGTGGAATTGTTGGACACGCAAATCAAAATGGAAAAGGGCGCCTTTCCAAGCTCGTGGAATTTCTTTGTCCAAGATCTTACTCGAGGTAAAAAATTGTGTTATTGACACGATAGACGAACGTGTTACTTACACGATAGACTAATGAACGAAAAATTTCTTCTCACTTTTTTAGGCATGATAACAGACGTAATCTGGCCGGGCTTGAAAAAGGAAATCGAACTACTAGCATACAGCGACGGCCTCGCAATCTCGGACCACTGTGGCTTCGAACCCAGCACAGCACAAGTCCACCTAGAAGAAGGACGGTTCGGTGCTTCGGTGGAGTTATTGCTTAGCCAAATCTCTACTCGGACCTGCATACAACAATTGCAATCGAAAGTGCCGGATCTCGGAAAGTTGGCTATGATCAAAGATGGGACTATTTAATGCAAATTTTTGACTAGTATACAGTTAGTGTTGGGTCGAAATTCAATTTTCGTTTTTCGACGCATTTTTGAAGGTCGAAATTTTGGAACTACTAACACAATAGGGGGGCATCCATGTGAAAAATTTTTCTGCAAATGACCTCTCTAGGGGTAAAAACATGCGAGAAATTCGAATTTGGCATTTACAATGCGAAAAACGCTTCTTGATTTAAGGAAGGCTTATGTAGTGAAGCGAAAAATCGCAAAAATGCTTTTAGGCTTAGTACTTGGGCTTAGGCTTAAGCTTAGGCTTTAGGCTTAGACTTGGGCTTAGGTTAGGAATGCGATTTTTGCCTAAAAACGACCCCTTGGGGGGGGGGGGGAAATCCGAATTTAACATTTATAAAATTTTTCGGATTCAAAAAAATGTGTATATTGACGCGAAAATTCGAGAATTTTAAAACTCGAAATTTTCGAAAATTGTGATTTCGACCCAGCACTAGTATACAGTTGCGATAAAAAGTAATGCATAAGACCTTAAAAATTCATAAAAGCCTACTACACAATAGGGGGAGGCTACCCACATAAAAAAATTTTTGAAATTTTTCTGGAATGACCCCTCTAGGGGGTAAAAACATACGGGAAACCCGAATTTGACATTTTCGAAGCGATAAAATACTTCCCTGACTCAGGGAAGACCTGTGTATTGAAGCTAAAAATTGAAAAATCACATTTTTGCGACTTTTCGCTTCAATATACAGGCCTTCCATTTGAATCAACATTTGAGCTTTTATAAGGCTTTTAAGGTTTACTGCGTTACTTTTTTTCGCAAATATATATATAACCTATATATTGTGTGGTTGATAATTTTTGCAAGAAGAGATATGCGTGGAATCCGAATTTGACATTTTCGAAGCAAAAAACTCATCCCTGATTCAGGGAAAGCATTTTCGGCTCCCAAAATGTCAAAAAAACGCCACTTTTTGTTGCGTCAGCCCCTGATAGAAAAAGAAATTATCAGTACAACACAACTTTATATATAATCTAATAATTTATATTGGTGCGGGTGTATTTGTTTTTTTTGTACAAATGTGAAGGATGAATAAATTTTTATTGTTTCTCAACCTTGTTTTTTTTTACATTTTATCTACTTGTTTTTGAAATTTACAAAAAACTGAATACTTTATTCTTTCGGCGATGGCCCCAGTTTCTGAACCGCATCACGACCCAACAAACTTGGAAAACCTAAAACGGCATTTAATTTTCAAAACAAAAAAATTTTTGAGCTATTAGACAATAGCGAAAAACGCTTCTCTGATTCAGGGGAGGTCTGTGTATTGAAGCGAAAAGTCGCAAAAATGCAATTTTTACGAAGCTTGGGCTTAGGCTTGGGCTTAGGCTTAAGCTTAGGCTTAAGCTTAGGCTTGGGCTTAGGCTTAGGCTTAAGCTTGGGCTTAGGCTTGGACTTAGGCTTGTGGTTACTACACAATAGGGGGCACCGAAATTTTTTCTGGAAATGATCTCTCTATGGGTAAAAACATGGAATTTGACATTTTTGAACGAACAACGCTTCCCAATCGCATTTTTGTGACTTTTCGCTTCAATACACAGGCCTTTCCTGAATCAGAGAAGCGTTTTTTCGCGTAGTTCCAACATTTTTTGCCTTACCAATATGCTGGCTAAGACTCATTTTTCGACCTTCAATGCTAAGTGTGCGAGTGGAGCGTTGCGGGTGCACAGGGGTGGCATAAAGTGAAGTTAGAAGAATTTCTGGCATTTCCTCAGTAATCCCAAAATCCTCAATAGAACTTGAGATGCCATAAACAGCTAGCTAAAATTTTTGCATAAATGGAAATAATCGTTAGATTTTAGACGATGCAAAAAGATTTGGCTCCGAGCGGGATTGAACCCGGGTCTTCAAACTCGAAGTCTGTGATGCTATCCACTAGGCTATGCTAAAAATTTTTGCCTACGGGTAATTTCATGTGAAAAACACGATGGTGATATTATTTTGTCATAAAAATTTTTGTAAAAAATAGAAAAATCAATTTTTTATAATTGTTGATTGATGTTGTTTAAAGTATTTTTCAACAAAAAATACCGTTTTAGCCGGATAAACCAAGTCCGTGTTGTTCAACACTTTTTCACAGCATTTTTTGAGGTCCTCAACAAATTCTTCCAACACTTCTTCGCTTGCATATTTTAAACCGATACAGACGCGAAGGCTAAAATAGCATTCTAAAGTCCGTTTCACGGAGAGGTTCCATAAGCATAGCCTAGTGGATAGCATCACAGACTTTGAGTTTGAAGACCCGAGTTCAATCCCGCTCGGAGCCAAACCTTTTTCCATCGTCCAAAATTGATGAAAATTTTTGTCTAGGGGTAATTTTATGCGACAAACACGATGATGATATTATTCTTTCATGAAAAATTTTGTAAAAAATAGAAAAATCAATTTTTTACCTTTTTTCATGAAAAAATAATATCACCATGGTGTTTTTTGCATAAAATTACCCCTAGACAAAAATTTTTATCAATTTTGGACGATGCAAAAAGATTTGGCTCCGAGCGGGATTGAACCCGGGTCTTCAAACTCGAAGTTTGTGATGTTATCCACTAGGCTATGCTTTTTGGAACCTCTCAGGCTTTATTTTGACTGTTATATATGAAAACTTTACGCCAAAGGGGTTTGAACAAAGCCTAGATTCCAACCAAGCTCATTCATCTCATCGCCAACAATATGAATGGGAATTTTCGGGTTTCTACTAGTAAATGTAATTATGGACAAGGCCGGTTCACCCAAAATTTCGATGTCATCGACTTGGTCTTGAATCTTTTCTCGGAGAAGTCGTGCCGCGTCTATGATGCGGTGGGTCTACAAATTTTTTTATTTAAATGACCTCCAGTGGAAAAAAGTTGTCACGATATTCGAAAAGTTCATGAAAAATGGAGCATTTTTTGTTTTTACAGTAAATTCTGAACCGTTGTAGTTTTCGAGAAAATTGCGTTTGAAATTTTTAATTTGTGTACACATGTTTTCGTTATAATACACAAACTTTTTTGAATTTTTTGCGGAAAAATTGATTTTTTAAAATTTTCAAAGTTTTCGTGTCAATATTCAGATAAATTCAAACATAGACTCTAATGGAGCGATACGAATGAAACGATCGAATAAAACGACACTAATGAAACGACATAATGGAATGAAACCAAATTCAGAGTTTTCGTGTCAATATTCAGGCAAATTCAAATCTAGGCTCTAATGGAACGATACGAAACGAATTAAACGACATATTGAAATGAAACCAAATTCAGGGTTTTGGGGGGTCAATATTCAAGCAAATTCAAACCCGTTTTCGGACATCGTTTCATTCGTATCGTTTGAATTTGCCTGAATATTGACACGAAAACCCTGAATTTGGTTTCGTTCCATCTGTGTTCGTTTCATTCGTCTCGTTTCAAACCTTTTTTCGTTTCATTCTTAGCCTATGCCCATTTGTTGGGCACCCTGAAGATTTTATTTGAAAATTCAAATTTTTTTGGCTATTGAAGCGAAAACTTGGAGAATGCTCTTGGAAAAACTTAAAAAATATACCTTTTCAATATAGCCCAACCGACCATTATATAAAAGTGTAGCCCATGTCAAGGCGATCATCGAGCCGGGACGATTTCCACTCAAAGTTGGAGACACATACACTCCACCAGCCCAACGTGGCTCCGTAAAGCATTGAAAATGGAAAAATTCCTCATCACGATATAGGATTGCCGATGATCCTGTTGGGCAATAGGCATACTAAATGATTCTTTTAGATTTAAAAATTGACCAGGAACACTATCAACCCCCCTACAAAATTGAAAAATTCGAGCAAGGTTTCGGCAAAATCGGAGGAGGGCAAGTTGATAGTGTTCCTTGTTAAAGCTCTACCTTATCAAGATCGACAGAAATCGAAGTCACTCCGGAGAGCCGAAAATCAAATTCAGAGACAGGAAAATCACAATGCTCCATGAAGGGCATCAAAAAACCCCCCAAACAAGCATCCACGTGTACAGGCACTCCATAGCGAATGCCCAGCTAGAAATTTTTTCAAATTTTTCGAACTTTTTATCCTTTTTTTACTTGTGAAATCTTATCAATGTTATCCATAGTCCCGTAGACATAGCTCGGCATGGATGCCACTAGCATACAAGTTTCTCGGCTTATTGCTCGCTTCATCGCGCTCACGTTCACTTCGAAATTCTTGCCGAGGGGCACTCGGACAACTCTTATATCCAACAATTTGGCCGCTTTTGCAAAACCAATATGGGCGTTTTTGGCGATCACAATTTCTGGTCTTCGAAGGCCCAGTTTGAAGGCGCGATTGCGATAGGCTATACAGGCTAAGAGAATCGACTCGGTTCCACTAATTGTGATCGAGCCACACGATTTTGGGCCGCCATGGTAGAGTTGTGCTAGCATGCGGATGACTAAACAAAAGATGGATTTTTTATGGAAATGGAAAAAACAACCTTCGGCCTCCATTTTTCGGCAGCCAGGAAACACATCTGGGTAGATAGCATTCACCGAGTTGTACATGTCGAAGATCTTGAAAAAATTTTTGGAGCTACTACACAATAAAGGGGGGAGGAACCCACGTGAAAAATTTTTCTGGAAAAAAATTCATCAAAAATCGAAAAATTTGACGAATTTTTCAATTTTTGACAAATTTTTCAATCAATTTTCGGATTCCCCGCATGTTTTTACCCCTAGGGTCATTTCCAAAAAAATTTTCACGTGAGTGACCCCTCCACCTAATGTGTAGTAGCTTTAAAATTCCTGGCTACGTCACTGTTCATTTCTCTCTCTATATACCTTTTGAGCCATCCTTTGATAGTTTTCATCGTTATCCGACAAGCTAGCACCAGACAAAAGACCTCGGCTGAAAAGTGCATCACCCATAATTTTGTATTCAGCCGCTTCTCCGACAATTTCTTCGGTTGATAGTCCCCGATCGGGCAAGAATCGATAAAACTCTTTCTTCCTATCAAATCTCAATAGTTTTTCTTCGATTTCTTTTCTACTCGCTTCTTTGAAGCCTTCAATCTTCTTTTGCATTCCCGGCAAGTAGATAAGGATGTCATTCAGCTAAAAAGGACGAAAATTCGAATTTTAGTTCATTTTCGCTTCAATACACCCATCCCTTCCCTGAATCAGGGTCAAGCAAGTATTGTTACGCTTTGGTAATGCGTGCAATCGATTCCCCACCTAGAAAGACCCCTGGAATGCTAGTTTCCCTGTGAAAATTCGAATTTTAGTTCATTTTCGCTTCGTTATACACAATCCCTTCCCTGAACCAGAGTTAAGAACACATTTTCAGGGTTCGGGAACGCGCGAAATCAATTCCTCGCAAAAAATTACCCCTAAAAGGATTATTTTTTTTAAAAAACTTTTTGGGTCCCTCTTCTTAAAGAGTACCAACATTTCTTACCAACCACATAAACGAAAGATTCTCTTCGTATTTGGCAATCTTTCTTGCCCATTGAATAAAAAACACCACCGAAAGCGTATAAAAAACAATCTGCCATGGTTCTAGATGATCTAAGGTAAGGTTCGAAATCTCACGCCATTCGTCAACAAAATGCACCAAGGCACGCCAAGATGAACTATCCACAACGTCCATTTTTAACTATAATCGAATCTGACAAATGTTTTTCTTTCAACAACACACAACAAATAATTTCCTATTGGATGTCTTCATCTTTTTGTTATTCTCTCAAAGACAAGTAAACAAGGTTGTTGTTTAGTCGGTCTGTTAAATTTAAACATTTTTTTCATCGAAACGAAAGTCTCATTTCGATATTTTGCGAATATAGATTTCATATTTGGTTTGTTGAGAGAAGATTGTTGGATATTTATTCGTTTTTGAATTCATTAACTTTTATGTAAGCATGTAATGCAAGACGTGCTCTTTGGTGAAGAAGAGTGGAAAAAAGAATGTTAGAATCTCAGCGTGGAGCTCGATTGATTGCCGATGTGGCTGAAATTCCCAAAGATGATAAAAATCAAATTGGAGTTGCCATAGGTATAACCTGTTGATCTGTCAACGTACATAGTTAATTACTGGCTAAAAAGTGTGCCGAGAGGCGCACTTTTTAGTTTTTTCGAAACTGTTACGTTTTTGAAGATTTCTTCGGAAATACGAAGCCCAATCCTGATGTCGTTAGGAAGCTGGATTTCGTAGCAATTGAATGACACCAAATTCATGCCATAACTCTTACTGGTTTCGGAGATATTGTATAATTAGTAAAAATGTCGAAAAACTGACTCTTATACAATATCTCTGCAACCAGAAAGAGTGATGGCATGAATTTAGTATCATTCGATTGCTACGCAATACAGCTTTCTAACAATACTACAACTATAGAATTAGTTGTAGTATTGTTAGAAAAAAAGGCAAAAGTCTTGACATTTCAAAAACGTTTTTATCGACAATTCTGAACGAGAAAACACCTTTTCAGCGTTTTTGACAATGTCGGAACTTTTGTCCGCCTAAGTCAGGACTTTTTGCCGCCTGGGTCAGGACTTTTGGCCGCCTAGGCCAGGACTGTTGCCTCCCCCTGTATTTCTTCTGAACATTTTGTGTTCCGAACACAGAACTCAATGCGTTACGAATACATTTGTGTTCTTGTGTTGATTTTCCGAGATCAAAGAATTTGTTCCGAACACAGAATTCAAATTGTGTTCCAATTGGGAACACAATATTGTTCTAAACACTTTGTGTTCTTTGTCAAACGACCTAAATTTTAGGTGGTGGTGCTCCTTATTGTCCCTGCCTTTATGTGGTTCAAGTTTTTGAAAATTCTCCATGTGCTTTGGACAGACGTATAAACCCGGGTGATGAACTGATCAGCGTCAATGGAGTGAGTGTAAAGGGCTATGAAAAAATTGCCGTCGCGGAACTTATTCGACAATCTCCAAGTACTTGAGTCCGTATTTTTTTATTGACAAATAACACATTTTTAGGCCCAGTGAAGCTCTCGTTCAATAAGATCATCGTTGAACAAGGTCAGGGCCAAACGCTGGATATATTTTTGAAGAAAGTGAAGCATCGATTCATCGAGTATATGGATTCCGAGTCGGCTGATGCTTTCGGCTTGTCCCGCGCGATCCTATGCAATGATTTATTAGCAAAACTGGTGAACAGACTGGATGCGCATGTCACATTTTATACGGAGTTGATAAACAGGATGCAAGATTATTCCAAATATTTATATCAAATGTCAAGGGCGCAAGAAGGTAGTGGTTTTGGTACTTACAGTCAAACCCCAACTAGGTTTTTTCACAAAAATGTCTAAAAATATGCATTTTTCACCAAAATTGTCTAAAAATTCCATTTTTTCAACAAAAATCGTAATTTTCTGAGCATTTTTAGCATAAAACAAGAATTTTTCGAACAAAATTTCACCTGCGACGCTGGTTTTTTGCTTAAAAATCGAAATTTTTTTCAGGGGTATTCCGAATTTTTCGAAAAACCGTGGTTTTTTAATCAGCGAAACTGCAATTTCACAGTATGCAGCAGCTCTAGCCCCTTGGAGCTGCATACTGCTTTTACTTTCTTTTTTCCCAAAAATTTTTAGGTCTCGGAAATGCCTTATGCGAACTTGCTGTATATGAAAGCTCCATTGATCAAGAATTTTTCTCAGACATCGGCCAATGCCATAGAATCTTTCATAAAGAACAGGCTCTGCTTGTTTCTAAAGTGAGTTGCTTTTTTTCTTTTTTTATTTCAATTTTTTTTTAGATTCAAGATGTGCTGGATACGTTGTCGAACTATGTGAATAAAGCTATCCCGGATGCAAAACAGTCGTTGAAGAAATATCTCGATGCAAAATTTGAATATCTGTCGTTTTGCCTCAAGATCAAAGAAATGGAGGATGAAGAGGTTCAAATGGCTGCATATCCAGAATGTTTGATGCGGATGCAAGATGGGAACTATGAATATAGGTTAGCGTGTTTTCTATATACATCTGTGCTTTTATCATCGCTATTTTTAGTAGAGAAAAAAATCTCAGCACATATCTAATTTTAGAGTAATGCTGCGTTGCAGGCAACAAAGCCGACAGAATTTCATCGAAACTCGAAATCATGTAATGGTCAAAATTGAGGTTTTGGATGAAAAACATGGTTAGTTTTTTCCACATCCATTAAAGTGGGAGAGCCGAGTTATCGCAAAGAATTTTTTAACAAACGTAAAAAATGTTCGAAACAATGAAAAAAATAATATTATTTTCGAGGAAAAATCGAAAAATATTTTTAGGTGTTTTTGGCCATTTTTTTGTAAAAGAGGCCAAAAAACACCCCCAAAAATTTTTTTGATTTTTCCTCAAAAACATTTTTTTCATCGTTTTGAACATTTTTTACGTTTGTCGAAAAAATTTTGCGATAAATCGCTTCAATCGGCCCTCCCCTTTTAATGCGAAGTTTTCTTTAGTTCGAGATTTGGCCGTTCAATTACGAACCATAATTACGGCTTTCAAAAATTTTCATGGCAATTCCAAAGATGTACTCAAAGAGAGGCTCAAATCTCGGCCAGGCACTTGCCCAGCCGATGACTCCAAATCTGAACAACTACTACAAAATGGAAATGATGACGCTACTAATACCCAAGCTAGATTGATCGTGGAAGCTACCGAAAATACCATCAATGAACTGGAACTTATAAGTTTAAATGAGCCATTGGTGGATATAAATGAACTCTAACAATCGTTATTTAATATTTTTATTTAATCTCTATCATCTATTCGATCTCTATCATTTAATTGATCTCTATCATCTATTTCTGAAGCTTTATACAGGGTGGCGCAAAAAAGTGCTTTTTTGGAATCCGGAAATTCATAGGTGTACAAGTAGGGAGACAAGGGTATACGACATGTTTTCGACCTTTTTTTAGTTGACTCCGCACGTCAAAAATTTTTGCTGAAAATCATCATTTTTAGTTTAAAAAACAGCAAAAACTTTTCTGAAAATGCTTGTTTTAAAGTTAAAAATGCTCAGAAATTATGATTTTTGGTTGAAATTTTGGACGTTTTGATAGAAAGATAACAAGTTTCTTACAAAAAAACATTTTTAATTTTGGGGGTCTTTTGTCATTTTATTCGATACTAGTCATTTGTTTGTTGTCTTTCTAATTGCCTTAATAAATAAAATGGCATTTATTTAACACTGACTTCTGGAGTAGAGATGGGCTGAGATTTTTCCAAAATGGGATTAATTCATATTTCTCCGGGAAAATCTATTTATAAGCACGAAAATATAAAAATTTCTTCTCTATGAGAATCTAGAAATCAACATCGACAATTTTTATGAAAAACACACTTTTTGCCAAAACTTCAACAAACTGGAGAAAATAGAAACGATTGAATCGTGTCAATAAACAAAATTTATTGAAAATCAGGGAAATTCCAATCATAATTTGTAATCTCATTCATGAAAAAAAGGATTTTTCTCCAGTTTTTGACGTCTTGGCAAAAAGTGATCTTCACAAAAAAATTTTAGATCTTGATTTCTAGATTCTCATAGGGAAGAAATTTTTACATTTTGGTGTTTGTAAACAGATTTTTTTGGGGTTTTTTTCACATTTTTCCGGAAAATCTGGAAAAAACAGGTTTTTTCCGGAAAAAACCCCTCTCTACTTGAGGCAGCGTGACTTTTAGTTTCTGAAATCTGATTTTTATCATAATAATATACAGGAAAGTACATTAAATGAACAATTTGACTCCGAGATCTAAACTCAATGACACTGATCTACTAATAAAAAACATAAGACATATTAATATGAAATGTTAGCTCATATCAATTCAATTTATAGAGCTGGCAATTTAAGTGAGCTAACATTTCATAATAGGAAAATATTAAACTGCATATATCATTAAACAAAGTGGATAATATATTACCAAAGATGCGTTTCACGAATCTCGCTGATGACAGAATTTGCTTTGTTCAGAGCCTAAAAGAGCAATTCATCAATTGGTAAAGGGCCTAATTTATCTACAGGGTGAACCAAAAAACCGTACTTTTGCGTTTTTTGGTGAAAATTTTTTTTAAATCACCTAGAGGGGTATTTTCATGAGAGAAATATATTGCACACTTTCTCGCATGAAAATAGCCCTTATAGATGATTTAAAAAAAAAATTTCGCCAAAAAAACGCAAAAGTATTTTTTCGAGGTCTCCAGTAAGGCCCTTTCAAAGATCAAATTCGAAAATATTCCTTCATATTCGTGTTCCCCCATAGCCAAAAACCACCATATTATACCCGACTTCAAACTTTTTCCTATCACCCAGGGTGCCTGAAGAAAATTTCTCCCCAAACCTGAAATTTTTTAATTTTCGGCAAAAAAATGAAAAATTTTCCAAAAAAGTATCAAAATCCCCCTACCCTCCCCCCAGATCTGGACCAAAATTACGACGCTGTAGGTATAATATATCAGAAAATCACAAACCTCGAGCATTTCGGCAGATTCCTTCCTTCGCTGAGCCATCATTGCATTCTCACTCAAGAGTTCGTCCATGCTTGCCTTGTCATAAAGTTGTCGAACCAATTCACTTTGGAGGTTATCCTAAATACTATATTTAAAATTCTAATAATAAACCAGTGGCGCATAATTTCAGTTCGATTTTCGCTTCAATATACACAAACTCTTTCCCTGAATCAGGATTTTCAAGGAAGCATTTTCAAGATTCGGGAATGCGCGTAATCGATTCCCCGCATAAATTAGCCCAAACAGGGTCATTTTTGAAAAAATTCGGGTCGAGAAAAACATGAAAAAATCGCCCAAATTTCGGTTTTTTTATACACCCTGTAATTACGACATATGTTGCCATTGTAATCAAGCGTAAATACCTTAACGTAATTTACAAGAAACTTCATTATAGCCTTTGGGACAGTGTCTTGAATGGTTTTACGAACAATACTGAAATAGCCACGAATGAGACGGTCGACAATTTCACAATCGCGTTTTTCGCGTGCAGTCAAATTTCGCGTAACAACATTTTCTACTTCGCTTGTCTTCATTGGAGTTAGAGCTAAAAAATACTAATTAAACCCAAAATAGATACAAAAATATTACTCATTATATTCAAAATTCGTAGATGGGATTTTTCCGGAAAAAACCGGTTCTCCAGATTTTCCGGAAAATCTAAGCCTAGCTCTAACTATTACCTTGATCTCTACTAGTGAAGTTATCTGCATCCACGTTTCTATTAAACAACCAAGCAG
>JAQGBS010002644.1:0-12783 GCA_034698545.1 Acrobeloides obliquus | reverse complement strand
CAAAAAAAAATTTTTCTTCTTATAAATTGTACAAACTACAAATCCTGAACTCGGGATTTCCAGAAAAACAGACTTTAATTTATGTTATTAAATCAATTTTGTTGAAAAGTTAATTTTATTAGAGCATAACAAATGAGCTTTTGATTTATTTAATTTATGCATTGGTCATGCCAGTGCCGTAGCTAGGGGGCACCGGGGAACGTGCCCTCCCCCCAAAATCCGAAAAATGAAACAATTTTCCTAATGGTCCCCCTAATTTTTTGCCCAAATTTTTTTGAAAAAAGTTTTTTCACCAAAATTTCGTATTTTTTCAATAAAAATGAAATTTTTCAATTTTTTTACACTAAAGAATGCTATTTTTCATCAAAAAGCGTCAAAATTTCTCAATTTTTGCTCAAAAATGCGATTTTTTTAAACTTTATTCACGAGGAGTCGTGCCTCCTTCAAACCTGAAAAAAGTATGGCCTCCCTTTCCTCAACATAAAAAAAGAGTCGTGCCCCTCTCCAAACCGGAATTAACGCTTTTTCCTGCAATTATAACGAATTAATCGAAAAACTTCGATATAAGTGCATCCCCCCCCCATTTCGATATAAGCGCCTCCCTAGGGGAGGCGCTTATATCGAGGTTTTACTGTAATATGCTTTCAGAAATTCTTCAATTTATTTTTTTTAAATCAAGTTGCAATTCACAAATATATCCGAAATTGGTCCAAGTTACCAGATCAGGTGCGCAATTATCAGCACTCCAAATTCCTTTAGTATCGTAATCTGGATCTATGTGCACATGACATTATTACCGCCCAGAATATTATTATAATCTAGAGGAGTTTCATCGACCCATTGATAATTTCCCTGCCCATTGACCTCTCGTAAACCTATCCAAAGCCACCAACTTCTATTATTTGAAGCAGTCGGCCAATTTAATGAGTCAAACCAACCTGAAAATTGGGTAAAAATAACGGCCAATGTTTAACTTACTGACTATTTGGTTATTTTCAGTAGAGCTATGAATAGAAGCTAGTGTCGCACCAGAGTATAATTTCTGACAGGCGATCAAAGAGTCGTTCCAAATAAGATTTTGACTGCTCTAAATACGGTATTTTCCCTTGTTTTTTTACATCCGAAAATCCGCTTACAAAATAATAACATTTCTTCGTTGAATCATCTTTGAACCAATTGCTGTTAGGACAACTAGTAGGCTTTGGTTTTTTAGTCGTCGTAGGCGTTACGGCCTCTTTCCACTCACAAACAAATGGTTAGCGTTGGTTACAAAGGATAGGTAGCCATCTCAAATCGACAAATCTTTGACTCAAGCAAAGACCAAGGGAATTATTTTGTCGTCATAAGATGGTTTTGCTCGATTACAGTGATTCCCCCTTACCTGGTTCCCAATTTGTGTAGCTAAAGGGCTGATAATCCGTCCAAGACCAATTTCCATCCAAAAAGTTCGTAGTCCCACCAAGCCAAAAATCCGAGTTACTGAACTGTTGATCAAATAAACTTGCTATGACAGCATTTGTGAATCCATCTTTTACCGAGGCTAAATGGCCTCCATTGTCTTGTTCACAGGTTGATTCTCCTTGATACCAACTTGTCGGTGTAGAATAACCTTTATAACAATATCCATCGAGGCCCGAAACGGTTTCCGAAGGGCAAGAACTAAGCGAGTATGAAAAAAGAGACGCTAGCAAAGCAAGAAAGAAATTCATTTTTTCTTTGTGTGTGTGTAAAATGGTTTTGGCCATACTTAAATATGCATTATCAAAAGTGCACTCCTTTGTCATACAAAGGAGTGGTTATATTATGAAAACATTTTATGAAGATCAAGATAAATTTTATTGTCTTTGTGTGATAAAACATGATTTCATCCATAGAATACATTTAGGGTGCTCATACCCCGTTGGCGCGCGCAAAAAATACTGTAAGCTGTTGGTGCGTCAGTGCAAAAAAACAATGTAAGCCGTTGGCGCACATCGGTGTTGGCGCGCGCCAACGATTTTTATTGCGTGCCAACGCAGTTTTTGCACAAAAAATATAGTTTTCTTGCAAGATTTTGTCGAATTTTTCATTTTTGGACAATTTCTGAGGATTTTTGCACAAAATCCGACATTTTTCTGACGCGCCAACGGCATTTTCTCGTGTGCCAACGCCTTTTTCCCACCACATTCAAAAATTCGTTGACCCTGAAAAATAAAACTGTCTCGACGCCGAGAGTTCAATTAGTGTTACAATTGGTGCTTCCATTTGAATTGGTGTAGGCCCTCATCCCGAATGGAAAGCCTTTGATTAGTTTTCACAAAAAATGCTTCAGAAAATTTTCCCAAGTTAAGGAATACTAGGCCTACAACGGTTTATTTGATATCATCTAACCAGAGTTGGGAATTACCACACCAACCCACACCGTGTGGTGTGAGGTGGTATGATGTTGGGGTGGCACACCAGTGTGGCACCACTACGATGGCGATATTATTTTTTAACAAAAATTTTGGTCACACCACACCAGTGTGGTGTGACCATTTTCTTTTGTTATATAAACAAAGCCTATCATTTGATTCAGCCGAAGCAGTATATATTTCCTACAACTTTCTTTAATGATGTTTGTGCCGTCATCGATGTAGAAGATGGGAAAAACAAGATTGTGATGTACCGAGATGCTATATTTGTAAAGTTGTCTTGGCGGCGTGGCGACAGTTGAGGACGAGCACTTGAGGATGAGACATTTGAGGTGCCCGTCCTCAACTGTTGCCACGCCGTCTTGGCATCATAAGAGAATGGCTATTTGAGAACGGACATTTGAGGAACAAAGGTGAGATATGTTTTTTAGGCCCTAAATAACACCCATCCTCAAATTCTCATCCTCAAATGCCCGTCCTCAACTGTCGCCACGCCGTCTTGGCATCATAAGAGAATTTGATCATTTTTTTATCCAATTGTACTTATGACTAAAAGATTATTTGAACTTGTGAACAAATAGATTTACCTAAAATAAAATTTCTAAGTAACGTTTAAATAATTTTTCTAACGTTTCATATTAGCTAAGCAATTATTCGAAAAACGTGCTAATTTTACTATACACCTTTTCTTAGTCAATTGCTTTTATATGTCAATTTTCTTTTCATATACTCTATTCTAGTTGATAAAAGATTACCGTGTATATTTGTTTGAAATAAATTTTTTAAATAAATATGGAAACGAATCCTTCTAATAATATACAGCTAAAAGAAGCTCCCCAAAGTAAGTTTTGGAACTTGCTTTTATGCTAGTCTACATGCCTTTTTAGCCCGTTCTCAAAGCCCATATCAAAAAATCCAACTCTTTTAGCATATCTCCTATAGTCCATATCCCATAACCCATTCCCATAGCCCATCTCCTATAGTCCATATTGTGTAGCCCATCTCCTATAACCCATGTTCTTTATCCCATTCCCTATAGCACATCTCCCATAGCCCGTATGTATTCCATGCTAAAATTTAGCTCAAAAGACGCCTAATGTAGCCACCATGGTAGTTCTAGAATTTGGCGAAGCTCCACTCCAACTTGTCTGCCCACATTGTTACTGTCATGTCGTAACTCGTACCCAGTACCGTCTCGGCCTTATGTCATAGCTACTTTTTCTATTTGTAAGCATATGTGCAATTTTTTGTACTTGTACCAAAGTAGGCCTAAAAATTTCATAAAATATATATAATTTTTTTAGGATGTTCACCACTATTGTCCAAATTGTCATCGATGGTTGGGAAGATATCGCCGATCTTGTTCAAGAAAAATTGTTATCCTAAGTGTGTTTGGGGTCTTGTTGAGTCTTTTAATTGGGGGGTTATTTGTGTATTCTAAAATTGAGGAATATTTACGCTGAATAGAAATTTTGGAGCTACTACGCCTGGGGGCATTTAACAGGAAATAAAAATGCTGAAGTAAAAATGTCAAAAATTTTTTAACAAGTGATCCCTTAGGGGTAATTTTATGCGGGGAATCGATTGCGCGCACTCCCGAACCTTAAAAATGCTTCCTTGACTCTGCTTCAGGAAAATCGGTGTATTGAAGCGAAAATCAGATATTTTCGGATTTTTATGAGAAACCGTCAATTCTGAGGTTTTTCTATGCGAGAAATCGATTGCGCGCACTCTCGAACCTTGGAAACGCTTCCTTGACCCTGATTCAGGGAAGGGATTGGTGTTTTTAAGCGTAAATCTGAAAGTGCGATTTTTTAGTTTTTTCCCTGAATCAGGGAGCATTTTCACGGTACGGAAGTGAGCGCAATTGATTCTCCGCCTAGAAAAACCTAAGAATCGACGGTTTTTTCATAAAAATCCGAAAATATTGATTTTCGCTTCAATACACCGATTTTCCTGAATCAGAGTCAAGGAAGCATTTTTAAGGTTCGGGAGTGCGCGCAATCGAAAATTACCCCTAAGGGGTCACTTGTAGTCTTTTTCTTCAAAAACAGATGTGGTAGCTCTTAGATATCGGGATTTAAGGAGGTTCCGGATGATGAAGAAAGGGGATTAGAAGTTGTGCCCGACGAAGCCGAGTTTTGTACGACCATGGCAAGAACAAGAAGGAAACAGAAAAATTTCAATTCGAGTCTCAGGGCCTACACTAATTCCCACTGATAACACCACACCACACTGCCCCATCGATAACACTACACCACCTCACACCAGGTGTGGTGTGGACCACCCTTCCCAACTCTGCATCTAACTCCTATACTTTAAATAGCCAGGAAGGAAAAAACTTACATAGTATGATCATGAACGAGAATTTAGTTTGAAACAACTTTAGAGTAGAAAATGAGAGATGTCGAGTTGCTACGACAAAAACATAGCATACGAAAAATTTTAGGTTTTCTAGCTTATAGTTTATATGAATATGAAACAACTCTGAACAAATAACCAACATGCATGTTTGAGTCATTCCCGCTGATAACTACAAACTAGACTTTGATTTGGCAAAACTTTTCACGGGAAATACCATTTTCTCTGTTCGTCTACTCCCTTTTCACACTTATAATAAGAATTTTATTTTTGAAAATTCTTTATATATAAGTGTTTCTTTTCAAGAATCTATTGCTAGGTCCGATTTATCCGGGTTACCTTTCCGCGGACGTGACGTAGGTTCGAATCCTACCGGTCGTCTTGTGACGGCTGTGGTCTAGTGGTCTATGATACGTAAAACCCCGGATAACAAACTTGACCAGCATTTTTTTCAACATAGCATACAAATGTGTCAAGTTATTTATATTTTTGTTGAGATTTTTTTTTAGTACAAATTTTTGGTCAAAGCCGAAGTTATTTATAAAAGCACAATTTTGTACAAAATTTTAGTGGATCCTCTTGTTCGATCTCTAGTAGTCAAGGTTTCCCAACAAAAGGCTTATGTTTTTGGGGTCTACGCTTAGGCTTAGCTTTTTTTATGGTTAAGCTCATACTTGCACAAGGGGTGGTGCACCCCCTCAATTCGTCGTATTCAACACAGGGCTGTCAATTTCAGAACAAATTTCGAAAGTCACATGCGAACACAATAGCACTTTAAAACAAGTAAAACAAACATAACCATTTTTAAAGTAAAACTAATAAATATTCAAAAAATAGTGAACCATGATTTCTTAGAGCCAGTACTTCTTTCATGACTTCTCTTCACAAGGGTTCCTCCGTAGTACAAAAGTGAAAATTAGCATCGTCATCGTGTTCCCCATGTTGAAAAACCCCCGAGTACAAAAAATTAGCCAATTTGGAGGTTTGTTCTGTAACAGAACATGCTGTTTTGTAACAGAACACGGATGTTCTGTAGCAGAACATGGGGCGAAGTTACTGGATTCTGACTCATCATGCAATTTTACGCCCATTCCATGTGTTTAGACTCAATTTTGGTGTGAAAAACTGAGTTTCTGAACTTTTCCCACATACAGTCGCAGAACGCTTAGTTCTGTGAATTACAATCTAATTTTAACACCAAACATCATCATTTGCCGAGAAGAATGCATATCCAGTCACAGACATCCATGTTCTGTGACTTTCGAAATTTGTTCTGAAATTGACAGCCCTGAATTCAACGATTAATTCGTATTCAATCAACTTGCACCCCCTGCTTGTGCATGTATGGTTAAGCTTATGCTTAGGCCGCATTGCAGCCAGAGGGCGGAATACCCGATGGCTGTGGTTCGAGGGCAAAAATTTTAAAGGGGGTGCAAATTAGGGACCTTTCTCAAAAATTTTTTTGAAAAATGATCTTCTATGGGTAAAAATAGGGTGAAAAATCGATTGCGTGCACTCCCAAATTATGAAAACGCTTTCTTAACTCTGATTCAGGAAAGGAATCGGTATATTGAAGCGAAAATCAAACATTTTCGGATTTTTATGAGAAAACCGTCGATTCTTAGGTTTTTCTAGACGGGGAATCGATTGCGTGCATTCCCGAACCTTGAAAACGCTTCCGTGACCCTGATTCAGAGAAGAAATCGGTGTATTGAAGCGAAAATCAATTTATTTACGTAAATACGTATCCCTTCCCTGAATCAGGGTCAAGAAATTGTTTTCAAGGTTCGAGAGTGCGCACAATCGATTCCCCGCCTAGAAAAACCTAAGAATCGACGGTTTTCTCATAAAAACCCGAAAATGTTTGATGATTCTTGTGATGTTTTTCGTCTACTTGAGTGGATGAAATTTTTTCAAGATTTAGAAAGCTGGATTTCTTAGTAATCGAATTTTCAAGAAAAATTTCCTCGGTCTCCCTTATTTTTTCTCAAAATTTTAAAAATTTTCCGTGGGTGGGTGATGGGGGGACTGTACTTCATACTGGATATGTATGATCTTATAATTATGATATGTACTGTAGCAGCGTTCCTTAGTGCGGATGCGCTCGGTGTCCAGTTGATTTGTATAAATTTAAGTGGATATTATAAAAGAAGGAATCGATAATAAAAAAAAGTTCTTATTAACTTTGTTTAAATTCAAACTCGATTTTTTAGAGTTCCATTTTTTATAAGATATAAAAAATACGATCAATAGTTGTGGTCAGCCGTCTCTCTTTTTTCTGTCAGTAATCACTTTAACTTCACAAAGAAAAACCGCTTGAGGTCAAATGGATTGTAACCAAACAAGGTAAACAAGTGATGAAAATCTGGGAGACTTCTATTCATTAGTAATTAATCCGCCACATTTAAGAGACAACGGCATATAATGTATGGAAGTCTAAAAGCGATACTGCAAGAAATCCTAATTGATGACATGCTATCCAAGTGTCTTTTACTCACTTGTTTCGGTATTCAAGTTTTACACGGAACGGAATATAGATTTTTTAGAAAGATAAAAGTTTATTTGTAAAAAGGAAATTCAAATTCCACTCAAATTCCGACCAAAATTAAAATTACGGCACTGGTCTCAACCATGTCGAGACCAGGGTTGCTAAAGGGCTGCGGTTTTTTTACGGCTCGCCCGGCCCATTTTTTGGGATCGTAAAAAATTGTGGCCTCGGCCGGGCCCATGTGCCGTGCCTAACGGCCTTGGCCCTTATACGGCCTTTTTATCAAAAAATTTCAAAAATTTACTATTTTTTGTTGATTTTTCCTTGTATTAAAACTAAAAAGTTTCGAAACATCAAACGACCGCTTTTTTCATTATGAATTGTCCGTGAATGCGTTGTGAACAGAGACCGAAAATGGGCCACCGGCCCCTTCGGGGAGCCCTGAGGCCTTGATGGCTTTGGGCCCCGCAAATAAAACAACAAGAATTTCACTTAAGTATGGTAATCATTGGATTCCTTAGATCATAAGGAACAACTTTGTAGAACTTCACCCTTACGAAAACCTTTGTACAATGAAGAAAAATTTATAGTTACATTATTAAGCTCTTGAGTTATATCAGAAATACCATAGCTCAATAATGTAAATATAAATTTTTCTTCATCATACAAAAGTTTTCATGAAAAGTGAAGTTTTATAAAGTTGTTTCTTATGATTTCAGGAATCCAATGATTACAATACCTACGTGAAATTCTCGTTATTTAATTTACGGCGCCTAGGGGGACCGAAGGCCTCTTTAGCCCAGCCCCATGGGTGCCTATAGGGCCGAAGCCTCGGTCCTTTTCGGTCTCTGGTTGTGAATTGCCCTAGTCTCTTTTAAAAGGTATCAGGGGGGAGGGCAAAAGTTCGGAGACACCTAAAATTTCCCTGACCAGCTACAAATTTTTTTTAAATTTTCCATTTTTCCACAAAATTTTTTTTTAATGAAAATTTTTTTAAATTTGTAGGGGGTCAGGGAAATTTTTTAAAATTTTAGGTGTCCCCGAACCTTTTTCGGCTTGTCCCTGAACTTTTGACGTTTATCCCCGAACTTTTGCCCCCCCCCCCTGATATTGGTTTGAATTCAAATTTTGTTGATTTGACAATGACAACTAAATTCATTTCAACTTTGGTTGGCATTGCCATCATGAAAACACTGATAAATTATCGAATTTGCATATCTCCTTTTTTGTTACAAACTTGTCTTATGTCGTTTTATTTTTATTTAGTTGTATTTCTTCACATATACGATAAATGGCACAACCCAATTGGATGATGATGCCACAGATGTTTGCCGTTGTTCCTGGCTCTACTGCATCTTTGAATTCGAATCCTTTTGTTTCGGTGGAAGCGCCGAGAACATTTGTTGAAACTAATGGAAACAAACGATCTTCTAGTACTGATCTAAAAGAAGTATGTTTTACATATAAAACAGTGTTGTGGCTTCAGCGCGCAACATGGGTTTTGGTTTAGGGGGGGGGGAAGTTCCTAAAAATTTTCCTTGGTCTTGATTTTTTTAGAACATTGATTTTTTTAGAAAATTTTGAGCAAAAACATAAAGGGGACCAATGTGGTTTTTTCGAATTTTCAAAAATCATCTTTGGTTCCTCTAGTCCTTGAGGTAAATCAAAAAATTCAGGAGAAAATTTTTTATGCATGTTTTAAGATAAAAATGCTTAGAAAAACACGATTTTTTATATATCAAATTTGGCACTTTTTGTTGAAAAATGGAAAATTTGATGAAATCTTTAAGTAAAGTTAAAAACCAGCGCCGCAGTCGAAAATTTTTTGTCGAGAAATTCATGTTTTAAGCTAAAAATGTTCAAAAAGTGAACAATTTTGGTGAAAAAAAGCAGATTTTTGTTGAAAAAATGTGAAAATTTGAAAGACCAGCAATTACTGGCTTTTAATTGCTGGTCTTAATTCTGTCATACTAAAAAAAATAGATAAAATCAAATTTTTATTGAAAAATTGTCAAAAAATGCATTAAAAAAATATGCGCAAGAACTTTTTAGACACCCTGTATATGTTCATATTTCCAATTTTTCTCTTTATCCCCTTTCCTTTAATTTTGGACAAAAACATAAGAGGGAGGCCGAGAGGGGGATTTTTTCAATCTTTTGCTGGCTTGGGATGGGGTGATATAATTACGCTCTTGGTAAGAATTTGTTTAAGAATAAAACAAAGAGGGTGAAACTAGACAAGGATCCACAGGAACACAGCGATATCTCAAGCGACGATGAAAGCACTGATGATGACGAGGGACACAAGACTCCATCACAGCACCAACAACAACAACTTCAAGTTGCATCATTGACACCTATGGTAGGTCGAAGATTTTTTAATAACTGTAGTTTTATCTTTTCAGGGAAATCCTTTGGCTCATTCTACTCCTGTTGTTGGCTCAGCATTTTATTCGAATCCTAATGTTGCATGGAATACAAACCCACAACATCAAATGATGGCGCAATACTTCGGCTACGGTTTCAATGATACGTACAACAATCAGCTAATGGGTTCACCATACGCTGCTTATTATGCGAATCCGATGCTTCGTTCTACGATGCAACCGCAACCGGCGTTTGGTCCTATCAAAACTGATAGTGGTATTGCCTCAGTAAGTAGTTTGCTTTTAACTTCTTATGGGCTTCTATACTTCACTTGCAATTGCTGCTATTGACTCCTAAAAAAAATTACTCACAAACTAACAAAAATTAGTAGAATCCATTTAGATTCTCCAAAAATTTGGCTTGCAGTATACCTTTTGACTCCAATAAGGTGTTACTCGCGAGCACGTGTCAGTGGAAGTGTAGAAGTCCTCAGCTTTAAAATTTGTTGCATTTTTCCAATTGATGTTGAAGGGTTCTCTTATGATTCGAAACAAAAAATATACGATTCAAAACATTTTTTTATTTTAGAAAAATTTTAAAATTCAATCTAAAATTGCAAGTATAGCATATTTTTCAGCTCAATGAGATGAATAAAATGGCACAAAAATTATCTATTTTGTAGATTGAATTGAATTATTGAAACGAAAACTTTTCGTTTCAATAACCCAACTCGGTCTCCAAAATGGATAATTTTGGTGTCATTTTATCCGTCTCACTGAGCTGAGAAATATGCTATACTTGCTTTTTAAATTGAATTTTAAAATTTTTGTAAAATAATTTTTAAGATAAAAAATATTTCGAATTGTAAGGGGGAACCAGTTTATTTTGCATATTTTAGAGCAACAATAGTTCAACCGATGATAGTTCTGCACCTACTACAACAGATATGGGCTTACTTTCTACTCCAGTGTTTTCTATGCCTAATGCGGCGAAATTAAACATGTTTGAACCATTTTGCACAGTACCTGGACGTCTAACTCTGCTTAGCAATACTAAAAAATACCGGGTATTATCAAACTTTTCAAGTATTATTACTACAGGAATTTAGGTTACATTGGGCGAGGTTCAGAGACGCATCAGTCCTCCAGAGTGTTTGAATGCATCAATTCTTGGTGGAATATTGAGAAAGTAACGTTTGCTTTTCATCTCAACTTAACAGATTTTAGGGCGAAAAATAAAGATGGTGGAAAGGCACTTCGTGATCATTTGAAACAGCATGGAATTACATTGCCATCTGGAAGGCGAAAATCGACGCCAACTACTGTTAGTTGGCTTTTTTCAAGCTTAATTATTTGTGTGTATTTAGGTTTTTACAGCGTTGGTTGAAGAAGAGGCCATTCAAATTGCTCGCGATCTTGATGACATTAACAAGGTGAATTTGCTGTGATAGTACTAGAAACTCACTTTTTTGTACTAAAAACTTACTTTTTGTACTAGAAACTCACTTTTTTGTACTAACTACTGAGTTTTTAGTACAAGAAAGTGAGTTTTTTAGTACAAAAAATATTTACCTTTCTGTAATATTGTTTTAACGAATTTTTGTAGCGCCACTATCCGATGTCTCAGTTTGTAATGTATTTAATGCGAGACATCAAGAATGAAGAACAAGCTCAAGATAATTGCTTGATGTTGTACTATGCACGCCGATTTCTCAAGAAGCTCATTGACTTTCATCAAGATGATAGGAGCCCAATCGGTGATCAACGAGTGGAAATGGTGCACGATCCGGATATTCAGAAAGGCCTTACTCATTATTCTATGGTAAGTTAGGGTTTCGATTTAATTTGCGTTTATAAAAAAAATAAAAAAATAGCTGAAAAACACGAATCCGGCGTCAAAAAAATTTTTTTACCCCTAAAATGGCAAAAAAACAGTGTTTTTTGAGCCCGAAAAAATGCCCCCAAAATGACCATTTTTGCCACTTTTTTTGCACCACCCTGTAATTTTATCAAATATGGACAAAACTACCGATTCTGTAACCCAAGATGTTTTTAGATCACTCACGGATTTGGTGGTTTGAATATGAATTCGGTGTTGGATATTGAAAGCAAGTGTATAATGGAATCAATCAAGGTAAATTTGCTATTCACTATTTGACTATAATTCAAATTTTCTTCAAAGGCCTTGCAAGAACAGTTTCCGCAGATGCAAAACAGAGTGCTCAACAATTGGAACGGCTATCCAGCAGAGGCTATGCCAGGTTCATCAACTTCGTAAAGAATATGTGTTTCGTTGCATTATTTTGTTACTTGCCATTGAAGAGAGATTCTCTTATATTTCCAAATTATTTTTAGAAAATTTATTTTTTACTATTTATTGAAAATTGTTTAATTTCAACAAAGTCATTTCCGATATCCTTTTTTTCAGTATATACTGAGCTTGATTTCGCTCGGAAGTGCCGTTCGGAGTCACAATTAGTGTTTAAATCTGTTTGAACTTTTTGTTTTCGGGTCTCTTGTATTTCTTTACTACAAAATGGAATTGGATTATTTTTTGTCATTCATTTAAAAAAATTAATATCTATCCTTTTTATCATATTATTTGTCATTGTTGAAATTTGTTAATATATGGTATTTTAGAGCTTGTAACATTTTTATTTTTTAAATAAATTATTATGCGTTGAAGTTGAATTGAGTTTTAAACTGTCTTCTGGGTGAAAGTATCCTGGAGCATAGCCTAGCCTCTTCATTTTCTTTTAGCTTGAACATTGAGATAGAGTATTGAGGCTTATTGGTTACTATTATTCTCATTTTCATCCTTTCGTCTTTTAGGTTTGTCAAATATTATTAGTGACAAAAACTAATAGCCGGCGGCTATCCCAAATTAAGTTTTCGCTCTCGGTCTTGGATTTATTAATATTGTCCAAGTTTCATTCGGTTTTTAACTCATCCATACATTCTCTTTGTTGATGAATTTTTATTGAAAAATTCCCAATTGTGAACAACCATGACGTAACGTTACCGTATCCCCCAGTTGTTTTTCGCACATACAACCAATGGTTGTTGGAAAAGGGAAACTAGATTTGTTGAGTAAGACCACCGAGTCGAAGTAAGATATGTAAATTTGGTCGCTTTACAAGTGAATATTAATCTTTAAGTACGTACAAATCCATGC
>JAQGBS010002643.1:0-12783 GCA_034698545.1 Acrobeloides obliquus | reverse complement strand
GACCGATTTTTTAGGTCTAAAAAAAAGATCGTCAAACTACGGGGGGGGGGTGGGTCATAAAAACAAAAATTTTGGACCGGGGTCTGTGCAACTGTGCCCCCAAATTCTTCCCTGAATCATGGTTTGACATGCATTTTCAAGGTTCGGGAATGCGCGCAATCGATTCCCCATGAAAAATTACCCCTCAAAGTGATGCTTTTATAAAAAAGAAGGAAAAATTTTTTTCGGAGATCCTGCTATAAAATTCACCCCATTTTAAATATATATAAATTTTTTGCTTTTAAGCAGCTTTTTCTGTTATTTGATAGCAAGCGATACCACATGTACTACTTTTACTAATTGCCAGGAGGCAATTAGTTTTAGGTAAAATCGTATTTTTGTGACTTTTCGCTTTAATACACACCTTCCCTGAATCAGGAAAGCGTTTTTTCGCTTCAAAAATGTCAAATTCGGATCCCCCGCATGTTTTTACCCCTAGAGTGGTCATTTCCAAACAAATTTTCACGTAGGTAGCCTCCTTATTGTGTAGTAACTCCAAATTTCGCCATCAAAAGGGTTATACCTTAAAACATCAAATAACCATATAAACAAAACTCTTCATCCATTTCCTTCACACATCTTTTCACACAAAGCAACCATAGAAGGACATCGGCGGAAGTGAACCTAATGTAAAAGTGGTCAACTTGTCTGTTTGTGTTGTAAACACGAAAGTGACAAGAAGATGAACAGATCTTTCGGTTGAATAGAAATCGCGCTATAACTCAAAAGGACGACAAATAGGTAGTACACGGCTCTTGATACGCCGGGTTGACACGAGAACTGTCAATATTGGAAAAAGAAGATGGAATGCAAAATAAGTAAATTCAAAATTTTATTCTCGACAATCAAATAACATTTATACCCCTTCCCACGAGGAAGGATATGCAGGGTGCGTAGACCCCACAACCAAAGAAATGAATATAAATTTACCTAATGTCCCCTATGTTTTTATAAAAAATTTGCTTTTTCATCAAAAATCGTCAAATTTCGCTCAAAAATGTCATTTTTTCGGCGGTGGGATACTTGCAGACGGAAATTTGCGGACGGACATTTATGGATGGGACATTTGCGGACGAAACGTTTGAAAATTGAATTTTTCAAACATTTCGTCCGCAAATGTCCCATCCATAAATATCCGTCCGCAAATGTCCGTCCGCAAATTTCCGTCTACAAGTATCCTACCGCCATTTTTTCATCAAAACTGTTAAAATTTCGCTCAAAAATGCGATTTAAAAAAAATATATATTGATTTTTTACCAAAAATACAAAAGCGGACCTCTCAAATTTGGGCATAGCGCCTCCATTGCTCTCTCACATTACAAATTTGTGTACTAATTCCTCATACCCCATCAATTTTAAAATTTTTTGAAAATTTGAAAAAAAATCTATAAAATTTCGACCCTGCTCATTTGCGATGATAGACAAGTCAAAAGTCAATGAAGAAGTCGAAACAAGACGGCAATGAATGAAAATCCCGAATGAAAATCCACTTCTCATAAAATGTTTATGTGGTTGTTCAAATGTGCCGCTCGGACCATCTTTCGCATAAATATACAAATCATCGTCGAAAATTTGTACTACACCAAGAAATGGACTCAACAATGAATTTTGTTTATTTAATTTTTTGCATAAACATTTTACAAATTTGTGAAAATTTTTTCAAAATTTTTTTATTTCTGACCAAATACCTAAGTTGACAAGGCAAAAATGAAAAATTGAATTTTTAATTTTTTCCAGAGAGGGGTACCACCATGATTTTGGTGTCTTTTTTCTTCCCTCACCGGGCTCTTCCCAAAAATCTAAGTCGTAACGGGATTGGATTTAAGGTTACAAAATTCGGTGACACAGACAAACAGACAGACATTTCTCGTTTAACATTAAAGTGGGGGGAGGTGCACTTTCGATTATTTGGGAGAAAAATTTTTTTGTAAAAATGATCCCATTTAGCTTAAAATCATGAAAAATCGATTGTGCGCATTCCCGAAGTGTGAAAATGCTTCCTTGACTCTGATTCAGGTAAATAGATGTATGTATTGAAGCGAAAATCGATAAATTTTCAAATTTCTCCCTCAAGATCATATTTCTGGGGGTAATTTCATGCGGAGAATCGATTGTGCACATTCCCGAAGCTTGAAAACGCTTTCCTGACCCTGATTCAGGGAAATTAGTACATGTTGGATTTTCGCTTCAATATATACTCTTATTTCCCTTAATCAGGATCAAGGAAGCGTTTTCAGGAATGCGCACAATTGATTTCCCGCATGAAATTACCCCAAGAAATATAATTTTGAGAGAGAAATTTTAAAATTTATCGATTTTCGCTTCAATACATAAATCTATTTCCCTGAATCAGGGTCAAGGAATCATTTTCACGCTTCGGAAAGGCGGCAATCTATTTTTCTGATTTTACCTCTAATAGGGTTATTTTTACGAAAAAATTTTTTTTGTAAAAATGGTTGCAAAATGGGCGCCGGACTGTTTGGGGACGGACATTTGGAGATGTGACATTTGGGGACGGACTTTTGGGGACGGACTTTTTGGGGACGTGACATTTGGAGACGAAATTTGGGTTTTTAAAAAAATACAATTTATTATACATACAGAAACGATTTAAATGTATACAAAAAGCTTTAAATGTCTCATATTTTTCATTCGGAAATTATTTTGCCTTCATCATATGTTTCTTCGCCCCCAAATGTCACGTCTCCAAATATCACATCCCCAAATGTCACATCCCCAAAAATCCATCCCCAAATGTCACATCCCCAAATGTCCGTCCCCAAACAGTCCGGCGCCGCAAAATGCACCCCCTCCTCTTTAAAAGATAATGGATTAGGAAGTGTATTCGTTTATTTATAATAAAAATAATCAGAATATAAAGATAAAAATTGAAACAATTTATATACAAACGGTTAATTGATCTTCAAACGTTTTTGAAGCCAAACTTTCATTCTTTGGAACATAGATTACTTCTACCCATCCATCCGCAATATCGAACCAAGACGGATTCATACAAAGTTTTATATCTTCCGGTGCCTAGAATTTTGTCCATTTTTTTATAGTTTTGAACTTACATTTAACAACACTAGTCTTGTGATAATTTCTAATTGCCTAAAATAGGCAAAAAAAGCGTAGCCGAACCTTGGCAACGTGTATTCGCAAATGTAGTTATAAGCCCAACTTGAGTTATCATAATGGTCTAGTTTTGCGATAAGATATAAGACTCTAGAATCGTTTTCAGCTCCCCATTCTAGTGCGTCAACTAATGACAAAGCCATAAGTATAAGTTCATCATTAATAGAGGAATCGCTAAAATGTTTTTATTGGGATGAAAAATTTCTAGATCACTTTTCAAACGTAAGTTTGTCTCTGGTTAGATCGTTTATGATGGAATCGCAACCGTTGTTCAATGGATTACATGGATTGTCGAGAGATTCCACACTTGGGATAACGAAATGCATGTATCTAAAGATGGAATTTTGCATTTATTATAAAGTCTTACCCCTGTTTATCCCCTTGACAAGGTTTACTAATGTTTCTTATAAAACTAGTGATTTCTTGAACATCGGTTTCGTTTGTAGTTCCATTTTCTAGCAAGATTGCTACTGTAGTATACCATGATTTACATTGAGGCATCACATTTTCTTTTCCAACTAAAATTTATTGCACAAGGTGCGGTAGAATAAACCGGTCGGCAAGAGAGGGGAGTCTCCCCCTGACCCACGCACTCATGGACCCAAAATTGAGGGGGAACCACCTCATGGACACCGCCGAATATATGAGGTAGTCCATAAAAATTGGGTGTCAGAAGACTACTAAAAAACAAGGCCCTTTTTTATTAAAATCTTAGCCGAATTTAATGAGGCGATGGGGGACTACCTCATTATGGGTCCTTTCCCCCCCCCCTTTGTGACCTATGAACCGGCCACATGAGAATGTTCATGATCATACATCTTTATAGGGATTTTTTATTGAAACCATGACAAAAACGACAATTATAAACAAAACTATTCAAAATGATCGCTCTTAGCTGCCGTGTGAAGTATTCTGGAAGAAAAGGCTTCAATAAAAAATCTCTATAACGATGTGTAATCATGAACATACATGGGCAAAGGGGGAGGGTACTGTACTCCCCCCCCTAATTCGTCGTATCGGGGAAAAATTAATGGACCAATTCGTATTTTGACGGCGAATACGTCCAAAACATATATACAAATTCGTATTTGACTACGATTTCGTATTTCCAATTCGTAGGGTCCGTAGGGTCACAAAAATTCGTATGAATTCGTATTTCGACTTTTCGCCTGTCGACGTTTTTTTGGGACCAATTCGTATTTTGGGGCCCAATACCCCCTGCTTTCCCATGTATGATCATGAACATTTTCATGTGGTCGGTTTATTCTGCCGCACCCTGTATATAAATGAATCTATACCAGATTTGCATGTTCGATTATACTGATTCGGCAATTCTTCACATAAAGAATGACTGAATTTTGCTTCATATATTTCGGGCAGCATGCCTTCAATATATTCTTCGAGTGTCGGGTATAAGATGAGCTCTTCAAAAAGATCTGGGCGGTTGAAGTTTGTTAGATTAATAAGTTGACATCCCGTCATTATTTCTACATTTTGATCCTATAAAGATAAGCACAATCAAACCTAAAAACCTTAGGCTTAGCCTAAGGCTTAGGCCTTATGCCTTAGATTTAGGCCTATGTTTTAGGCCTTATGCCTTAGGTTTTAAGCTTAGGCCTAAAGCCCAAGCCTTAAGCCTTAGTCTTAGCCCTTAGGCTTAGTCCTTAGGCTTAGCCCTTAGGCTTAGCCTAAGTCTAATTTTGGGTTTCTAAATTTCAGATTTTCTAAATTTTAGGTTGTCTAAATTTTGATTTTCTAAATTTCGAATTCTAAATTTTGGGTTAGAATCCAATTCTGCATCTGACAACTGTTTTTAGCTCTAAACAGCGATCAGTTGATGTTGTGCAACCGCCTCAAAAGCCAAATTCATGCTTTTAACATAACCTGTTTGGTGCTAGTGCTATTGCGTATGTTTGCAGCAGCTGTTTCCTAACTCCGTATCTGTACATTTCGATCATCAAGCAGCTAGTTGCATACAGTAGCCGCTCACTGCAAACAACAACTACTCGCAGTGAAAAAAAGAACAACTGCAAGCAGCTCGTTGTGCGTCGAACAGATATTTTATTTGCGAGCAGATACCGTTTTCTGGGCGCAATTAGCTTTTTGGTGATCGAAATTTCCAGCTACTGCAGCAGGAAGTAGCTGCAGTAAACATATGCAGTAGCTGCTAGCCTCAAACAACTGCTATTAGAGGCAGGGATTTACCCAAAATCTAAAAAAACTATTTCTATAAGAGCTTACCACAATCCTCAAAAACTTCGAATAAATTTCCTTTCCCGTAATCAACTGTTTAAATCTATCTTGATGTGTTGAAATGTAGTTCAAAACCGTATTATTCTGCCAATATTCGCAATCATATCTTCCGCTATTTATGTCGGTCATCAAATAGGCCATGGAAATGTTTTGTGTTGCATCTTGGTAGAAGAAGCTATCCAATTGCTGTAGCATAAAAGGAAGATCGTCTCCGATAGTTTTGTTAAAAGATTTTTGTGTAGAATTCATGATGTCGTCAGTTAGATTATTTTTGACATAATCTAAACAAGCTTCCATATCATTGCAAGAATGTAGCACACCATAATCGGACACAAATGTGATGAGTCTAAGAATGTTTTTTTAAAGGGGCGTAACATTTATAGCCTATTCTCGAAAAATCAAAAAAAAAATTTTCGACTTTCTTCTAAAAATCGACTTTTTAGGGTAATTTCTAGACGGCTCAGAAAAATTTGTCACTTTGAAACGCAGTTATACCCTGATTTTCAGGGTCAAACTTAATTTTTCATGCTTTAAAAATGCGCGCCATCGATTTTTCGCCTAGAAATTACCCTAAAAAGTCGGTTTTTAGAAAAAAATCAGAAATTTTTTTCAATTTTTCGAGAATAGGCTTTAAATGTTACACCTCTTTAATAAGAAAATGTCAAGTTACATTTTGCTGAAAATCCATTTCGAGCAGCCTCTTAAGTAGACTTCGGTTTTTTTAAATTTTAAGTCAAGTGAGTCATCGGTACCGATGTCGTCCGGATTTGTTATATACCCAAAGAAGATCCGGCCTTCTTCGAAAATTTTTGGAGCTAAAAACGAGATATTATTTAAGATCAGTAGTGTTGACGCAGCTACAATGTGTTCCAAAACTTTGTGACCATCTTGAAATTTGCGTGTTAAGTTTATTCCGACATGGTTGGCTAGGCAGAAACATTTAAAAAAAACTCCTGGTATAGAAAAAACATAATTTCTACAAAAAATTCCTACTTGAGGAATTTTTTCTAGCACAAACACTGTTTTTTCGCCGTTCAAAAACTTTGTTACCACTTTAATAAATTACTGTGTGTGGCGGCAGAGGCTCTGTCCTCAAGCGAAGTCTTGTTTCACTAGGCATATGACGGCATTTCGGTGAACGGCCGTATATGAGGATTTTGTATTATTGCCTCTAGCACGGAGTTCATTTGATCTTGTGAAGTTTCGCTCCTGGTAGCTACCATCAATGGGTAGTTGAAAAAGCTTCACTCTCGACTTCTGCCATCTGAGGAATTTAAGAATTTTCGCTCTCAGCGATTACCCTCGGAGGATCTGAAGAATCCACCGAATGAGGGGTCTCTCCACGCATCAAGGTAGCCGTTGTTCCTGCAACAAGAAGGAACAAGAAGAGAGAAAGATTAATTATTTACATATAAAATAATTAAAGATTAATTATTTAAAAATTTTTGCCTGGAGGTGTAGGAGATGTGGCGGCAGTAGCCGCCTCAGGCTCCGCCCTCAAAAAAAGCCTTACTTCTCTAGGCACATGACGGCAGTTCAGTGAACGGCAGTATATGAGGATGTTATATGCTTATTATATTTAATAAAGGATGTTCGTACGTCACCCCTACACACATCTGATCCAACCACTACATGTGTATTGTAACTATGTCCATGAGACTACTGATAACATTTATAAGCGATAGATCGGATCCAACCGATACATGTGTATTGGAACTATGAAGCATGAGACCACTGATAACATTTATAAGCGATAGATTCTGTTTTGTTCTTTCAAATAAAACCGAGATCATGACAATCTAATGTAAATCACAAAAGATATGACGTTTCAAATTAGGTAGTATTTTCACGGATTTCTTTAAAAATACATGGAAATCTTTGTCATTCCGATCGATTGGCACGGGGATAGGAAATTTTTAATTCAGATTCTGATTGAAGATCCTTCTACTCGATCATCGGTATCCAAAAATGTGGTTAATCACCAAATTTGAGTTTATTTAAGCGGTTCTAGTAATATTTCTTTTTGATGAAAAAGTCAAAATTCCGATAAAAAAATGAAAAAAACAGTAATATTTTATTTTTTCGGAAGAAAGAAATGCTGTTAGAACTGATTAAGAAGAGCCAAATCGAATAATCAACCACATTTTCAAATACCGCTGATCAAGTAGAATAGGAATCGTCAATCAGAATCTGAATCAGGGGGCGAAAAAATGGATTATAACACCCAAAATCACCCAGTGGGTAGCATTACCCAAATCACTCATCACCCAGTGGGTGATGGGTGATGCCACCCTGGGTGATGGTGGATGATGGCACCTTTTCGCTCCTGATCTGAATTAAAAATTTCCTATCCCTGTGTCAATCGATCAAAATGACAAAGATTTCCATGTATTTTTAAAGAAATCCATGAAAACACTACCTACTTTGGAACGTCATACCTTCTGTGATTTACATCAGATCGTCATGTTCTCGGTTTTATTTAAAAGAACAACACAGAATCTATTGTTTATAAACGTTCTCAGTGGTCTCATGCTTCATATTTCCAAATACACAGTTTTGGAACGGCGAAAAAACAGAGTTTTGCTAGAACATTTCTCAAGTAGGAATTTTCGAAAATTTTAGTAGAAATTATGTTTTTTCTAGGCCAGGAATTGTTTTTTTAATGTTTCCGTCTAGCTAACCATGATGGAATACACGTAACTCGCGAATTTCAAGTTTTGGAACGCACTGTATTCAAGAATCTGGCTTGTTTTTGAGGTGTCATTTCTCCTATAATGGTTTAGCCATAAAAATCTTACGTTTAGGAGTTGTAGTTGCTCCATTAGTGATTGTCGTTGCTCCATTAGCATTTTCGATACTTTCTCCCTTTTTATGAACATTCTTCACTAATACAATAATTAGTGCAATTCCTGTAGCTATAATAATTAACGCTAAGACTGCAAATAAAATAAATTGCTGTCGATTTTTAACTCGAAAATTATAGTTATTCATTTTCATAAGTAGTTTAGCAAATAAAACAAAAAATTTATACGAAGCTAGACTAAATTGCTGATTCTTTATCAGTTGTCTCACTTTTAGCTTATCAGCTGAATTCGGCAGGCAACACATGAATTCGATATCTGACAGAGAAAGGCGAGGCGCCCCAAAGCCCTGCCAAAGGGGTTTTGAGGCGGCGCGAAGCGCCTCGCAACAATTTACGAGGCAATATCTCGAAATATCGAAGATAGCTCCCTAGATGATGGTAGTAGGAAAAAAAGTATCGTCACAAACTTGAAGCCTAGTTTATTTTTAAGTACCTCGTGAGTGATTAATAAAAACATATTAGTTAGGTCCCGCGCCTTTATACTTGTGGAGAAATCGATGGGTCATATTTGGCCAAAATCGACATTTGGATCATTTTAGTGTTTTTATCATAACTTTTTTTGCTAGTAATGTGTTCCTTACCATTTAAAGCACGTTTTTATTGCCAATCGTTCCTCTTTCTAACGATACCTTGACTATCCCAAAGTCTTTGTAGTTGTCGAGAAAAGTAATAATCTTTTCAAATTTAGCGATTTTTGATCCCCACAAAAAATCACTTAGTGCATTTTTTTCAACTTTGCACTTTTACTTTTGTGCAATACTTCTGCTCTTGTTTAATGATAAAAATTTTTATTAATTAAAAAGTAAAGGTACAACATTCAGTGGCATATCCTGCTTTACCACTACAGGACCGTTTCGTCACGACGCCTTTGCCACGACGCATTTACCACGAACGCATTCGCGTCTAGAGTAATGATGAAAATTACAATTTTTATTGAGAAAATGGACTTTTTTGGTAAAAATGGAAATTTGGGACCTAATTTCAGTTAAATTAGATTCCGTCCGAGTGCCCTATTTTCTAGTTTTTCGTGGCATGCGTCGTGGCAAAGAAGTTCATTTATTAACAAGCATATAAACCATATATGGGCAAGGAGGTAGGTCGAAGACCCAAATGCGATACGTTTGTCGATCAAAAACGTATCGCATTTCATACATAAAAAAATTGTATCGCAGGTCGGCGCGAAACGCCGACCTGCGATATAATTTTTCGCTCATCCATCACACCCAACTCCGACATGTTTTCTACATTTTACCCTCTTGCGGCAATATGGAGGTGGGTCAATCCACCCCTTGCCCACGTATGATATACACTTGCAAACAACATTTCAGACATTTTAATGCCTAAAAAATGCGATCATTTTAAATATTGCACAACCAAAATTCCACGATATTTATTAGCAATGTGATCAACAGTTTGTATTGCATCTAGCGCTAGATTAGTTGGAGCCCATGATGATTCATAGTATTTTGAATTCGTATCCAATATCAACACCATATCAGACTCTAAAAATGTAAAATTAAAAATCCCAGATGACTAACCTTGATGATATGCTCCAATAGGTGAAATATGCGGACTATCACGAAGTCCCATGGATTTTCTTCGATAATTTGCTATTGCAAACACTCCTTCCTTTTCATTTATCCTCACCAAAAATTTTTGGAACTCTTCTAAATTTCCAAACTGATCCCCATGAAAAATTGATATCTTCGTTCGAATTTTTAGAGCTTCACAAGATTTTCTAATAAGCTTCTCTAAATATGCCAAAGTGACATGCCCACGGTTCCAATGGGGGATTAATTCAACACCAGAAATTTTGAAAATTGTTTCTTGATTGACTCTTTGAGAGGATTTTTTGGATCCATGGTAGAGGTGAATTAGAGAATTGACGACGATGACTGAACTTGCAATTCCACAAAACGCTCCATTTATTTGACCTTCGAAATTTTGTTGGAGAATAGGATAGTTGGTAGCATAAGCTTCGGCAAGTAGAGTCGTTCCATGAGGAGAATTTAGAGGGATCAGCGGAGATGTCGATAGATCCATAGCTTGAAAATAAATAGATCTTCTATTCAGGGAAAATAAAATTCGGCGAAAAATTGTGTAGTACTAAATTCTTTGAAGAAATTAACATTTGATGACTTTTTCACAAGAATGATGACAATTTTTTACTTTGCTACAAATTTTTGATTCGTAGTTTATGTTAAATCTTTTGCTTTGCTAAAATTTCATTTTGATAGTCTAACAACATTCGTTTTGATGTCCAACTTTATTTGACGAGACGCTATGTGTGTATGTGTAGAATGTAGAAAGAGACTCAATTGCTTACGACCATACCACGTTGAAAACACGCCATCCCGTCCGATCTGGCAAGTTAAGCAACGTTGGGCCCGATTAGTACTTGGATCGGAGACGTCCTGGGAATCTCGGGTGTTGTAAGCTTTTTGTTTTTTGGGAAAACTTTTGGCATGATTTATTTTCGAAAGAAGAACAGAAAAAGTTCATTTTTTACCCCTCCCCCTTAAATCCAGATTGTTGAATGTTTTCTTTTGTTCTATCCACTATAAGGAGACCTTCGAAAAACCATAATGCGAATAAATTTTAGCCCTGAAAGGGTCTACTCGCGTGTCATTCGCAAGCCCTACGAATTAACTGTAGGCGCAGCCAGTGATGTGACTCTGCCAACAAATACACTTGCAAAGAAATTTGAAGAAATTTTATATTGAATTTTTTAAAATTTTATCCTTAAAGGCACAGTCCACGAAATTGCGCAAAATTGTTTGGCCATCAAAAAGACACCTAATAGGGATGTAAAACACGATTTTAACGTTAAAAAAATTCAAAAATTTTCAGAAAGTGTCGATCCGGAAGGTGAGTACTTTGGTCGAATGTCAAATACAGTAAAACCTCGTTAATTGGATTCCTCTAGGGGTCCAAAAATTTGAACCCCCTAGTATACCTCCTAGCTAGGGGTACTAGGGGGTTCAATTGGACCTCCTAGAGGGGGTTAATTGGGGTCCAATTGAACCCCTAGAGGGGTTAATTGGACTCCCTAGAGGTGGGAGTCCAATTATCTGGTAGTCCAATTAACGAGGTTTTACTGTATTTGACATTTGACCAAGGTGCCCGCCTTCCGGATCGACCCTTTCTGAAATTTTTTGAATTTTTTTAACGTCAAAATCGTGTTTCATCCCTAGTAGGTGTCTTTTTGATGGTCCAACAATTTTGCGCAATTTCGTGGACTGTACCTTTAATAAAAAATTTATTGTTCAATCCTTTCAGCATCAACATTTCTCTATATTTCAGCTAAAAAACAGTTATGAAAGCAAAAAAATATTGTTATAGGACTGAAACTTCGAACCAAATAAACCCATTCATTCGAAGTTTTTTGGGAGATGTAAACTTGGATCGATTGAAGGGCTGGAAAAATTTGGACATTTGAAAAGGAGGAGTGCCCAACTTGTAAGATTCTGAAAACAAGTGAGAGGAGGATGACAACGGTTACTCCATTCCATTCTGTTGATTTTGTCAATCCGACAAGTCCAGCACCAACATAAACACTTTTCATCAAAAGTAACTTTTAAGAAGATTGTAGAAGAAATCAAGCTCTATAGCTTTGGTAAAAGAGATTTTAAACGAAGAACCGGGAGACCGAGCGACGAAGGCGCTCAGGGGCTCGGCCTTGCTTTGATGTTAAAGATTTTTTCGATTTTTTTCAATTTTTTCAAATTTTTTCAATTTTTTTTGACTTTTCTCGATTTTTTTCTATTTTTTTCAATTTGGGGGCCGGAGGGGCTTTTGTCTAAACGCAGAAGGACATTTCAATAAATTTTTACTCTTTGATAATTATCGTTCGGAATAGCCGCTCAACTTGCATATAGTTTCTTTTTATAGAGTATATAGGCGGGATTTATACTTCCATCGCGTGACGTCGCAGACGATTTTTCGCAGATCGTTTATAGTTGCGTCGCACGACGCGTCGCGCGACAGCCGGCGACGTCACAAGTTCTTATCACGCGACACAAGGCAAAAAAATTTTGGCTCAAAGGGGGATTCAAACCCGCGACCTTGTGACCACTAAGCCACTGCTTTGCCACTGCACCATCGAAGCTTATTTTTCTTCGCTGTCGCGCGACAAACTATAAACAGCAACTCGCGACGCGTCGTGCAACATGTCGCGCGATTTTTTTTAGTTAAACAATTTTGGGCGCCAAATTCATGTAAAAATTGAGCGAGCTTTTGGAACAACTCATTCAAACAAGCACACAAAAAATTTTATAAAAAAAATTTTCCGCTCCAATTTCCGTCTTCGTTGCTCATTTCATATTCCCGCTCACATTTCCGCACCCCATTGACGCAGCTTGTTGATTTCCATCCGTCCGTCACGCCGCTCCCTTCAAATTAAATGGGTGCAGTGTGTGTGTGTGCACATTCATGTTCTGAGTTTTTTATTTGAGTAAGTGGGAAATCGTGCCTTCGTTCCTTTTTATTCCCCC